>CM050164.1:271742672-271928829 GCA_027410445.1 Discoglossus pictus
TCACTCATAAAGGTCAATACAGACCCCCATAAGGCCTTAATTAACCCTATAACTCATGGTGGTCAATACAGACCCCATAAGCACTTAATTAACGCCGTCACTCATGAAGGTCAATACAGAACCCCATAAGGCCTTAATTAACCCTATAACTCATGGTGGTCAATACAGACCCCCATAAGCACTTAATTAACCCCATCAATCATGATGGTCAATACAGACACCCATAAGCACTTAATTAACCCAGTCACTGATGAAGGTCAATACAGACCCCCATAAAGCCTTAATTAACCCTGTCACTCATGAAGGTCAATACAGACCGCATAAGGCTTTAATTACCCTATAACTCATGGTGGTCAATACAGACCCCCATAAGGCTTTAATTAACCCTATAACTCATGGTGGTCAATACAGACCCCCATAAACACTTAATTAACCCCGTCACTCATAAAGGTCAATACAGACCCCCATAAGGCCTTAATTAACCCTATAACTCATGATGGTCAATACAGACCCCCATAAGCACTTAATTAATGCCGTCACTCATGAAGGTCAATACAGAACCCCATAAGGCCTTAATTAACCCTATAACTCATGGTGGTCAATACAGGCCCCCATAAGACCTTAATTAACCCTGTCATTCATGACGGTCAATACAGACCCCCATAAGGCCTTAATTAACCCCGTCACTCATGAAGGTCAATACAGACCCCATAAGGCTTTAATTACCCTATAACTCATGGTGGTCAATACAGACCCCCATAAGGCCATAATTAACCCTGTCACTTATGAAGGTCAATACAGACCCCCATAAGGCTTTAATTAACCCCGTCACTCATAAAGGTCAATACAGACCCCCATAAGGCCTTAATTAACCCTCTAACTCATGGTGGTCAATACAGACCCCCATAAGCACTTAATTAACGCCGTCACTCATGAAGGTCAATACAGAACCCCATGAGGTCTTAATTAACCCTATTACTCATGGTGGTCAATACAGACCCCCATAAGCACTTAATTAACCCTGTCACTCCTGAAGGTCAATACAGACCCCCATAAAGCCTTAATTAACCCTGTCACTCATGAATGTCAATACAGACCCCCATAAGGCCTTAATTAACCCTCTAACTCATGGTGGTCAATACAGACCACCATAAGCACTTACTTAACGCCGTCACTCATGAAGGTCAATACAGAACCCCATGAGGTCTTAATTAACCCTATAACTCATGGTGGTCAATACAGACCCCCATAAGCACTTAATTAACCCCGTCACTCATAAAGGTCAATACAGACCCCCATAAGGCCTTAATTAACGCTCTAACTCATGGTGGTCAATACAGACCCCCATAAGCACTTAATTAACGCCGTCACTCATGAAGGTCAATACAGAACCCCATAAGGCCTTAATTAACCCTATAACTCATGGTGGTCAATACAGACACCCGTAAGCACTTAATTAACCCCGTCACTCATGATGGTCAATACAGACCCCCATAAGCACTTAATTAACCCCGTCACTCATGAAGGTCAATACAGAACCCCATAAGGCTTTAATTAACCCTATAACTCATGGTGGTCAATACAGACCCCCATAAGCACTTAATTAACCCCATCACTCATGAAGGTCAATACAGACCCCCATAAGGCCTTAATTAACCCTATAACTCATGGTGGTCAATACAGACCCCCATAAGGCCTTAATTAACCCCGTCACTCATGATGGTCAATACAGACCCCCATAAGCACCTAATTAACCCTGTCACTCATGAAGGTCAATACAGACCCCATAAGGCTTTAATTAACCCTATAACTCATGGTGGTCAATACAGACCCCCATAAGGCTTTAATTAACCCTCTAACTCATGGTGGTCAATACAGACCCCCATAAGCACTTAATTAACCCCGTCACTCACGAAGGTCAATACAGACCCCCATAAGGCCTTATTTAACCCTATAACTCATGGTGGTCAATACAGACCCCCATATGCACTTAATTAACCCCGTCACTCATGAAGGTCAATACAGAACCCCATAAGGCCTTAATTAACCCTATAACTCATGGTGGTCAATACAGACCCCCATAAGCACTTAATTAACCCCGTCACTCATGATGGTCAATACAGACCCCCATAAGGCCTTTATTAACCCTATAACTCATGGTGGTCAATACAGACCCCCATAAGCACTTAATTAACCCCGTCACTCATGAATGTCAATACAGACCCCCATAAAGCCTTAATTAACCCTGTCACTCATGAAGGTCAATACAGACCCCCATAAGCCTCTATTTAACCCCAGCAGTCCCATAGGGGTATATTATTACCATTATGGGCCTGTTACAATCCAACATTAACCACATAAGTGCCATGACGGTTCTCAAGGACCATCATGACACTAACTACAAACACTGCACTATAACCCCCAATAAACCATTTAATCTAAACTAACCCCCCTCTACACTAATCTATTAACACTTTCACTACCTACCTACACTACCTACCCCCTAATAAACCTCCCCACCACTCTAATTACAAAAAATACAAAAAACTACCTTATAAAAAAAAAAACTACAGTACAGAAAAAAACCTACAGTACAGTAAAAAAAAACAACAGTACAGAAAAAAACAAATACATTACAACCCCCCCACTAAAGAAAATTAAAAAATTATATACCTGAAAAGGAAAGACAGATATACACAATACAATACATACATATAATACATTACATACATTACATACAATACATGACATTACATACATTACATATAATATATTACATATAAAATACTACATATAATACATTACATACAATACATTACATACAATACATTACATATATTACATTACATATATTACAAATCAAATACCCCTTATCTATCTAACATACAATCTAATTAATATAAAATAAATCCTAACTATATCAAATAAATCCCCCTATCTATCTAATATACAATAAATCCTAACTACATACACAGACCCTTATTCTAAGCTAAAATAAAATAATTACAGTCCTAACTACATACAGAGACCCTAATTCTAAGCTAAAATAAAATAATTACAGTCCTAACCACATACAAGGACCCTAATTCTAAGCTAAAATAAAATAATTACAGTCCTAACTACACAGACCCTAATTCTAAGCTAAAATAAAATAATTAAGACCACTTACCTTTAAGATGTTGCTTCAGATCACTAACCTAGGGGTAAAACAAAACAAAATAATTAGTACAAAACATTAACATGAAATAAATAAACATTATATACATTCTAAATATTATACTCACCTTTCCAGCATGTCCCGTCATTGTTCAGCTCTTCCAGCGCGGCCCTGTTAAAAAAACACAATACATTAATACATTAATACAATATACAAACAAGAAATAAAATAAACCTATAAACATCTAAATATACATTTAACTTACCTTCCCGCAATGTCCCCGGCCTCCTCCCCTTCAGCCCCGGCTGGGCCCCGGAACCATCCGCAGTCTAAAAAAATTAAAAAAATAAAAAAATAACGGAGATCTGCACTCGCAGACCTCCCCGACGCTAATGAGCCTCCCGGAGTCGTTTCCGGGAGGAAATTGTCAATGGCGGCTTGTGATTGCCTGAAAAAGCTGTCAGCCAATCAGAAGTCGTCAATGTATGAGCCAATCAGGATGCGCAGATGTCTTCTACCAATCACTCCG
The DNA here is from genome assembly GCA_027410445.1 of Discoglossus pictus. NCBI lineage: Eukaryota > Metazoa > Chordata > Amphibia > Anura > Alytidae > Discoglossus > Discoglossus pictus. The sequence continues at coordinate 271,746,359 of CM050164.1, forward strand.
TGTGGGTGTATCCCATAGTGATTGGCTGAAGGCATCTGAGCCTTGTGATTGGTTCCCATAAAGATAGACAAGTGTTTTAGCCAATCAGGGTGGGATATTGGGGTGTATCAGATCCTGATTGGCTCACACATTGACGACTTCTGATTGGCTGAAATTGATAGACAGCTTTTTCAGCCAATCACAAGCCGCCATTGCCAATTTCCCTCCCGGAAAAGACTCCGGGAGGCTCATTAGCGTCAGGGAGGTCTGCGAGTGCAGACCTCCCTTAGTTTATTTTATTTTTTTTAGAGCGCGGATGGTTCCGCGGGCCAGCCGGGGCTGAAGGGGAGAAGGCCGGGGACATCGCGGGGAGGTAAGTTAAATGTATATTTCGATGTTTATATGTTTATTTTATTTATTGTTTATATATTGTATTAATGTATTAATGTATTGTGTTTTTTTAACAGGGCCGCGCCGGAAGAGCTAAACAATGACGGGACATGCTGGAATGGTGAGTATAATATTTAGAATGTATATAACATTTATTTATTTCATGTTAATGTTTTGTACTAATTATTTTGTTTTGTTTTACCCCTAAGTCAGTGATCTGAAGCAACATCTTAAAGGTAAGTGGTCTTAATTATTTTATTTTAGCTTAGAATTAGGGTCTGTGTAGTTAGGACTGTAATTATTTTATTTTAGCTTAGAATTAGGGTCTGTGTATGTAGTTAGGATTTATTTTATAATAAATAGATTGTATGTTAGATAGGGGGTATGTGATTTGTATTATATGTAATGTATGTAATGTAATGTATTGTATGTAATGTATTAAATGTAATGTATGTAATGTAATGTATGTAATGTAATGTATTGTATGTAATGTATTAAATGTAATGTAATGTATTGTATGTAATGTATTAAATGTAATGTAATGTATTGTATGTAATGTATTATATGTAATGTATTATATGTAATGTATGTATTGTATTGTGTATATCTGTCTTTCCTTTTCAGGTGTGTAATTTTTTCATTTTATGTAGTGGGGGGTGGTTGTAATGTATTTGTTTTTTTTCTGTACTTTAGTTTTTTTTATTTTCTGTACTGTAGGTTTTTTTTTTCTTTAAGGTAGGCTTTTTTATTTTTTGTAATTAGAGTGTTGGGAAGGTTTATTAGGGGGAAGGTAGTGTAGGTAGGTAGTGTAACTGTTAATAGATTAGTAAAGAGGGGGTTAGTTTAGATTAAATGGTTTATTGGGGGTTATAGTTAGTGTTTGTAGTTAGTGTCATGATGGTCCTTCAGGACCGTCATGGCACTTATGTGGTTAATGTTGGGTTGTAACAGGCCCATAATGGTAATAATATACCCTTATGGGACTGCTGGGGTTAAATAGAGGCTTATGGGGGTCTGTATTGACCTTCATGAGTTATAGGGTTAATTAAGGCCTTATGGGGGTCTGTATTGACCACCATGAGTGACAGGGTTAATTAAGGCCTCATGTGTGTCTGTATTGACCACCATGAGTTACAGCGTTAATTAAGGCCTTATGGGGGTCTGTATTGACTACCACGAGTTATAGGGTTAATTAAGGCCTTATGGGGGTCTGTATTGACCACCATGAGTGACGGGGTTAATTAAGGCCTTATGGGGGTCTGTATTGACCTTCATGAGTGATGGGGTTAATTAAGGCCTCATAGGGGTCTGTATTGACCACCATGAGTTATAGGGTTAATTAAGGCCTTATGGGGGTCTGTATTGACCACCATGAGTTTTAGGGTTAATTAAGGCCTTATGGGGGTCTTTATTGACCACCATGAGTTATAGGGTTAATTAAGGCCTTATGGGGGTCTGTATTGACCACCATGAGTTATAGGGTTAATTAAGGCCTTATGGGGGTCTGTATTGACCACCATGAGTTATAGGGTTAATTAAGGCCTTATGGGGGTCTTTATTGACCACCATGAGTTATGGGGTTAATTAAGGCCTTATGGGGGTCTGTATTGACCACCATGAGTTATAGGGTTAATTAAGGCCTTATGGGGTCTATATTGACCACCATAAATGACAGGGTTAATTAAGGCCTCATGGGGGTCTGTATTGACCACCATGAGTTATAGGGTTAATTAAGGCCTTATGGGGGTCTGTATTGACCACCATGAGTTATAGGGTTAATTAAGGCCTTCATTGATGGTGGTCAATAGAGACCCCATAAGGCCTTAATTAACCCTATAAATCATGGTGGTCAATACAGGCCCCCATAAGGCCTTAATTAACCCTATAACTCGTGGTAGTCAATACAGACCCCCATAAGGCCTTAATTAACGCTGTAACTCATGGTGGTCAATACAGACACACATGAGGCCTTAATTAACCCTGTCACTCATGGTGGTCAATACAGACCCCCATAAGGCCTTAATTAACCCTATAACTCATGAAGGTCAATACAGACCCCCATAAGCCTCTATTTAACCCCAGCAGTCCCATAAGGGTATATTATTACCATTATGGGCCTGTTACAACCCAACATTAACCACATAAGTGCCATGACGGTCCTGAAGGACCATCATGACACTAACTACAAACACTAACTATAACCCCCAATAAACCATTTAATCTAAACTAACCCCCTCTTTACTAATCTATTAACAGTTACACTACCTACCTACACTACCTTCCCCCTAATAAACCTTCCCAACACTCTAATTACAAAAAATAAAAAAGCCTACCTTAAAGAAAAAAAAAACCTACAGTACAGAAAATAAAAAAAACTAAAGTACAGAAAAAAAACAAATACATTACAACCACCCCCCACTACAAATAGGAATTTCTTACGGCCGAAACTCTTGCGGCCGTTTTAGATCAAAGGCTTTCCTCTGGCGCGAGCGGCCGCAAGAGATAGCAAGGCACCGGCCGCAAGCCTGCCGGAGCCTCCGGCCGTAAGGGAATAGAATAGCCGAATAGCTTGCGGCCGGTCCTTGTGGCCCCGCAACGGCTACGGCCGCTAATAGAATGAGGCCCTATGTTTGGTTAGTAAGAAGACACCTCACAAATGTTATTAGTGAGCATTCATTCACTTACAAAGGAGAGGAGGAGAGCAAAATAATGGGGTAGCTGATGGGAATGTAGGTAAAAAAGTAAGGTAATAGAGAAAATAAGATATTGTTAGTAAAGGAAGATACACATTTACACTATAAATAACACTATAAATTCACGGAAAAAATTACTGATTGATAATAGAAAAGTTGGATACTTTTTGTTCCAACTTACAAATGGTAGGTATTAGATAAAGAAGATATAGAAGGGAGGGTAGAAGGAAGAATAAGAAGCATTAAATATGTCCGTCCTCCCATCCTCCATTCCTCTCTTCCCCTGTGGCTCCCCATGTTTATTTCCGTTTCCACTACTTGTTAAAGAGGTTCCATCTTCTTTCTCCTGATAATATATACAGAAGAGAGCGAATGGTGTTCTGGGACGGGCTACCATGGTGGGGCTGCTAGACTTAAATTGGTCTAGCCAAATTAACCATTAGACTTATAGTCATCTGTCTTTTGGTAGGGTACATCATGTCTAGGTTTTGTATGAAAATGTGTATGTTTTTATGTGGAAGAGTTGTAAAACTTTTAATGTTCAGGTATTCAATTTTAAGGTTATGTCGAATTCTGGGTGGTATAGAATGGTATCTTTTTTTTAGTGGTACCCTAAGGGGTCCCTTTGTTTTTTTGGATGGGATTTAAGATAGTCTCACAGAATGTACATGGATGGAACTCTGTATTTAAGAGGCGAGTGTTAATAGATCAATTTCGGAAAATTAAAGCTGATGTTTGTGTACAGGAAACGCGTTGGCAAATAGATAAAGTCCCTTTCTGGAACGATAGGTTTTTTACTATTAAGGTCGATTCAACATATAAAAATAAGTCGCGTGGAGTATCGATCTTGTTTAACAAAAATTTTAACGTTAGTGAGCAATATAGGGAAGTAGACTTGGAAGGGAGATTTGTTATATGGGCCAGAAAAATCAACCATCTAAACTACACTATAGTAAATATTTATGCACCCAATGAGAGACAAAATGGGTTCTTAAGCAAATTACTTAAACGGTTAAAAATATTAAAGTAGGCAAACTAATTGTTTGCAGCGATTTTAATATGGTACTGAATGTATCTTTAGATAGGAAAAGTAATAATCAAGAATATTTACATGGGCATACAAAAAGAAAAGCTAATCTGTTCTATGAATCCTTAGTGAGATTTGAGTTATATGATGTTTGGCAGTTAAGATATGGTAATGTAAGAGACTATACATTTTATTCTCACCACCATAAGTCTTATTCTAAAATAGACTACTTTTTGGTTGACTCAGAAACCTTGGCAGTTACAGACTCTACCAAGATTAATATAATTAATTGGTCAGATCATGCTATGATAGAACTCCAGATTAAGGATCATTTGACTCAAAAGAAGTATTCTAGAAATAGAATGGATATTTCATTATTTAATAATTCAGATAAACAAATATTATTACGGGAAGAAACAGAAAACTTTTTCCAAGTTAATGAGAATTCAGTTTCTGAGCCCTCAACGATTTGGAATGCCCATAAAGCATATACTGTATAAGAGGAATGTTACTCACCTGGGGTGCACATAGAAGGAAACAGAGTGGTCTATAACTCCGAGACTTATATGCGCAATTAGCAATTCTTGAAAGACAAAATAAATTATACCCTTCAGCTGATAAGAGTATAGAGATTAGAAAAGTAAAAAACTGAATAAATAAAATTGTCCAAAAAAATATTGATAACAGCCTGTGGAAACTTCAACAGAGAAAATATTTTTGGGATAATAAAGTTGGCAAACTCTTAGCTCGGAAATTAAAAAATAATAAACCAATTAATAGAATAGATGAATTAATAATTGAAAACAAAAAGGACATAATTACATTAACAAATCCTAGTGATATTATAAAAGCCTTTTTTGACTTTTATGAAAATCTTTACAATTTAGAAAGTAACGATGCAGTTATAAAACCAAAAACAGAAGATATTTTTACATTTTTGGATAGACTTTCACTTCCCAAAATCACTAAGGAGGATCTAGATTATCTAAACAGTGAAATAAAAACATTAGAAATTGAAAAAGTAATTGATAACTTAAAGTTAAAATCAGCCTCAGGTCCAGATGGCTTTGTAAATTATTATTACAAAACCTTTAAAACTGTACTTATGAAACATCTAGCTGAAGTGTTAAATGAAATTAAAAGAACGGGGAGTGCACCCAAAGAAATGTTAGAGGCAGTTATAATTAATATTCCAAAGCAAAATAAAGATTTAAGGTGGTGTAAGAATTATAGACCGATATCTTTAATGAACACGGATATGAAATTATGTGCAAAAAGTTTAGCTAAAAGATTGAGCTTGTGCCTTGGTAAATTAATAAATATGGATCAATCAGGTTTTTTACAAGATAGGCAGGGAGCTGATAATACAAGGAGATTAATTGATGTAGTTTCTTTTTGTAAAGATAATCATAAACCTTCTATAGTTATCACATTAGATGCAGAAAAGGCCTTTGACAGGCTAAACTGGGATTTTATGAATCAAGTATTACTGAAATTCGGTTTTGAAAATTTTGGAGTCAAATCTATAGGGGCTTTATATTCAAACCCCACTGCCTGTGTTGTAGGAAATGGCCTAAAAACAAACACTTTCTCTGTTACCAATGGGACCCGTCAGGGTTGTCCACTATCTCCTTTAATTTTGTTTTAATGATGGAATCTCTGGCAGAAGCCATTAGAATGAATAAGGAAATTTGTGGAATTAGAATTGGTGATTCTGAGCATACAATTATTGTAACGGGACTTGAATATTAAATCCCCAGATTTCCGCTGGTATAGAAGGTAATATCCCACATCCCCCAGTAACTAGATGAAACATCGTTCAGGGAGTTAACTGAACTTTTTTTAATCCCCGCTCCAGCAGTAAACTGCCAACTGTCAACTTTTTAAAAAATGTTCTGCAATGCATTACACCCACATACCCTTGGTTCTTAAAGTGGTACATACATATTGAACCAAACAGATACAGGCATTTAAACAGCAGGGAGAAGGTTTAACTAAGGGCCCACAGGCAAATACATGAAAAATCCTTCACAATGGCCCCACTTTTTCTCCCTGCTCCGGCAACTCGGTTGGACCTTTCCTGGTCCAATAGGGTTGACGGGACTTTCCAAAGTTTTTAATCTGAGGCCAAGTCCGTTTGGCTCGACAGTAAATCAGCATTCCCGTTTTGCTTGCCTGGGCGATAATGAATAGTAAAGTCATAGGGCTGTAACGCCAGGCTCCAGCGCAGCAAACGATTGTTATCCCCTGAGACCCGGTTGAGCCAAACTAGGGGATTGTGATGCGTAATGAGGGTGAAGCCCGGCCATAGAGATAGGGTGTGAGCTTTTTGAGTGCCCATACCAAGGCCAAACACTCCTTCTTAATGGTGGCATAACTGACCTCCCTTGGCAACAACTTCCGACTCAGGTATGCCACCGGGCGCTCTCCCCCATCCTCTCCGATCTGGCTTATTACTGCCCCCAGTCCAAACATTGAAGCGTCGGTGTGGAAAATAAACCTTTTGTTAGGATCTGGGGTAACCAACACTGGAGCATTAACGAGAGCATTCTTTAGTGCTTGGAAAGCCACCTCGCATTCCGGGGACCACAGGACTTGCAGTCAAGCAGTTCGTCCATCCGTGGCATTGGATAGGCGTCAGAAACTGTTTTGTCATTGATTCGATGGTAATCCACACAGAAGCGGGTTGTCCCGTCCTTCTTTGGTACTAGGACTACCGGCGAGGCCCAAGGACTTTCTGAGTGTTCTATTACCCCTAGCCGAAGCATCTCATCGATTTCCTTCCGCATCCCTTCTCGGACTGCTTCCGGAATACGGTAAGGGGGCTGCCTCAGGGGTGCTTGCCCTGGAGTCTCCACCTTGTGGACGGCTAGGAGTGTGTACCCAGGCTCCTGAGAGAATGTGGCCTGTTTGGTTTCTAGCAAGCGGACAGCTTGAGCCCTCTCTTGTGGTCCTAGTTGTTTGCCTAGCAGGACTTTCTCTATTTGGGTCCTCCCTTCGTTGCTGCCCAATAGGTCGGGAAGAGGTAGTGTCTCCGTGTCTTCCCCTGCTGGTGCACAGATAGCGGTCACCTCCTCTGCCCGTTCCTGATAGGCCTTAAGCATGTTGATGTGAAAGGTTCGCTTCACATCCTCATCCTCGCAGCTAGCTATGGTGTAGGTGGTGTCGCATATCTGTCCTATAACTTTGTAGGGGCCCTGCCAGGCGGACTGGAGCTTGTCTGTTCGGACCGGCCTTAGCACCATGACTTTTTGGCCGTTCCGAAAGCGCCGGTGCCTAGCCCGTCGGTCATACCATACCCTCTGACGCCGCTGGGCCGCCTGGAGGTTTCCCTGCATCGCCTGGGCTAGTTCCTCCATGCGGTCCCGCAGCTCCAGCACATAAGGTACAACTGGGGTCCCCTCAATCTCCGTCTGCCCCTCCCAGTGGTGCTTGATAAGATCTTAAGACCCCCTCACCTGCCTCCCATTTAGGAGTTCGAAGGGTGAGAATCCGGTTGATTCCTGTGGCACCTCTCGGTAGGCAAAGAGAAGGTGTGGCAGGAACCGCTCCCAATCCTTGTACGCCCCCATGAACGACTTCAACATTTGCTTTAGCGTCCCGTTGAAGCGTTCACACAGGCCATTAGTCTGGGGGTGGTATGGGGAACTAGTCAGGCATCTAACTCCACAGATTTTCCATATCTGCTGGGTTACCTCGGCCGTGAACTGTGTACCTTGGTCGTACAGTACCTCCTTGGGAAAGCCCACTCGGGAGAAAATCCGGACTAGCGCATCTGCCACCATCTCAGCCTGTATGTTAGAAAGGGCCTCCGCTTCGGGGTAACGGGTGTCGTAATCTACCACTGTGAGCATATAACGTTTGCCGGAGCGGCTAGGTTGGGCCAAGGGTCCTATGATGTCCACGGCTACCCTCATGAACGGTTCTTCAATTATGGGCATGGAGACCAGTTTAGCCTTTGGGTGGTCTCCCTTCTTACCTATGCGTTGACATATCTCGCACGTCTGGCAATACGCCCTGACGTCATCGGATACCCCAGGCCAAGAAAAAGTTCTGGGTTACCCGATATCCCGTCCTGCTTATTGACAAGTGTCCTGCCAGAGGAACGTCGTGCCCAATTCTCAATAACTCCCGCCAGTATTTCCTGGAACTACCAGCTGCCGTTTTTGCCTAGGCCCAGGTGCGTTAACACGTGTCTTGGTGAGCCTGTACAAGCGGCCTTTTTCCCAGATAAACTGTTCCTTCTCTATCCCCCCCATTCCCCGCCTGGCCTTCTCTCGATACTTTCTGAGGGAAGGGTCTCTGGTCACCTCCTGCCCAAAGTCTTCTGGGGTGTCCCAGGGAAGGGGTTCTATAGTCAGGGGTAGGTCGGGTTGGCTTACCTGGGTCTCAGTAGGAAGCGGATGGCTCTCGGCAGCGCAACTTTGTGCTCTGGTGGTTACTGCATGGGCCTCCTGAGCGGTGGTTGAGGCGATCGCCGAAGTCAGGGGCCCAATGTTATTGCCCAACACGACTTCAGAGGGTAAGTCTTTCATTACGCCCACTTGAACATTGCCAGCTCCCGCACCCCAGTCCAGGTGTACTTGTGCGGTAGGAATGCGATACACTGCCCCCCCTGCCACTCTCACAGCAATTTATTTCCCCGGCTTCTCCAATGCGTTAATGAGATGTCGTTGTACTAGCGTGATGGTCGCACCACTGTCTCTTAATCCCCGCGCTGTCTTGCCGTTAACCATGACCAGTTGGCAATGGTGTTTCCGATTGTCTGTGACGGTGGATTGCACCATGAGGCCTTCGTAAAGGGTGCCCAATGGTTCTTCCTGACCCAGCTCCTTGGGATCCCAAGTCGAATCTACACAATGGGCTGCTGCTGGTGGTTGCTGGTACCCAGGACGGGACCAATTTGACCTGGTGTGGTTGTTCATGGGGCAGTTCTGTCAGATGTGACCCAGCTGTCGGCACCGGAAGCAACGTAGCTCGCTGACATCCTGTCATGGGTAGCGAGAGTTAGAAGTCACCGGTCGGTTATTTTTGCGAGTATCCGCATACTCATCCGCCAACTTGGCGGCCTCTGGTAGAGACAGGGGCCTGCGGTCTCTCACCCAGTCTTTGACATCCACCTGGATATGGTTGTAAAACTGTTCCAGGAGTATCAGTTGCAAAATCTCCTCCGCGGTGGCGGCCTGGCTACTGTTAACCCAGTTCGAGGCCGACAGGGATAACTGGCATGCCCATTCCATGTAGGAATCTTTAGGAGTTTTGCGTGAGTCCCTGAACTTCTGTCGGTAGGACTCTGGGGTTACTGCATAACGGGCCAGGAGTGCTTCTTTAACCCTGACGTAGCTATGGATCTCCTGTTCTGGTACAGCCCGGAAAGCATCAGAGGCTTTGCCTGCCTTCTTTAAAGACAATATTGAAACCCATTCTTCCTTAGCTATCCGGTGCAGGTTACATTGTCGCTCAAAATCTGCTAAATAGTTATCACTCTCACAGTCTTTTTCGTCAAAAGCTTTAAAAGCGCTGAACGGAATTTTCTTTGTATCCGCTGTGTTGTACTCACTGTTTGGGGAGTGTGCTGCTGCCTGCTGGACCGCTGCCAGTTTTAATTGTAGCTCTGCGTCTCTCTTTTTTGTTTAGCCTCCTCTGCTAAAAGGCTCATTACTTTCAGAATAATGTCAGCCGTTGGGTTCGGACCGAACCATGCTAGTTTCTCCCTCATTTCTTTGTTGGCTGGTTATTCCTCCTCCTGAATCACTGGTGTCTCCATCTCTTGTACAGATGGCATTGCTGCAACCAAGTTCTCTCGGTCTAGCTCCATTAACTCTGCTATAATGACCTGCTTGGTTTTGTTGCTAGCAATCCTTCCACGAGCTTCCAGTAGCTTTTGTAGTGTATTTCTTTTAAGCAGGGTGTACCAGCCTTCCATTCACTGTTCCCAGTGTCTGCTTGGCATCCTGGTGTAACGGAAGTAGAAGGGAAAATCCCGCCGCTGCCAACCAGTTGTAATTGGACTTGAATATTAAATCCCCAGATTTCCGCTGGTATAGAAGGTAATATCCCACATCCCGCAGTAACCAGACGAAACACCGTTCAGGTCAACTGAACTTTTTTTAATCCCCGCTCCAGCAGTAAACTGCCAACTGTCAATTTTTTTTAAATGTTCTGCAATGCATTACACACACATACCCTTGGTTCTTAAAGTGGTACATAGATATTGAACCGAACAGATATAGGCATTTAAACAGCAGGGAGAAGGTTTAACTGAGGGCCCACAGGCAAATACATGAAATATCCTTCACAATTATAATGCTTTATGCTGATGATGTGATATTAACTATAGCCGATCCTAGAAAGTCTTTACTTCAGATTCAGGATTTAATAAACAAATTTGGTTTAATTTCTTACTATAAAATAAATTGGTCAAAGACAGAGGTATTAACGATAAATATAGACGCAGATGAAATAACTTCTCTGAAAAATATTTGGGAAATTGATAGGGAGTTAAATAAAATCAATTATTTGGAAATAGAATTCTCTGAAAAATTGGAAAATCTAACTAAAATTAATTTCTTGAAATTATATGACAAAATTAAAAACAAACTAATAAATTGGAAATCAAATAGATTATCCTGGTTCAGTAGAATAGCAGCCGTAAAAATGTCCATATTACCGCAAATAAATTATTTATTTAGATGTTTGCCTTTATCCGTTCCTGAAACTATAATTAAAAAATACCAAACCTTGATCGATTCATTTATATATAATGGGAAAAAATCTAGAATTAATTCAAGGATTGTTAGGAAGAGCTTGATAAAAGGAGGCATTGCGTCCCCTTGTGTTGAAGAATATTATATGGATGCAATGTATCTCATTTTATACCCTGGTCCACTAAAACAAAACAAAATAAGTGGATAACTATAGAAAAATGTTTAGCTAAGGGCTTAAGGGCTTTGGTATGATAAATTTCCCAATAATAATATTACGTCAATAATAATTAAATCAGGGTTTAAATTTTGGTTTAAATGGAAGAAAAAACAAAACCTTTCAACAATTCCGTGTTTGGAAATGTCACTGTTAGGTGTAAGTAATGTTCTTAACTTGGCCTGTCTTCGTAATTGGAGTAATTGGAATATACAGACATTGGGAGATCTGTTTGATAAAGGTGAAATTAAGTATTTTTCCAAATTATGTGCTGATTTTAGTTTTCCATCGTTGAAATGGTTGGAATATGAGAGAGTTAAAAAAGTTATTTTAAATTCGAAATATTTAATTCTCAAACAGATCCTTAACCAATTTTGAAAAGTTAGTACTTTATAATGACAGGAAACATATAATTTCCAAATGCTATGAAATATTAAGAAAACAGGATAAGATGGAAAAATCTCCAGGTATGCTTAAGTGGGAAAAAGAATGTAATAACTTAATTGACCTGGAAAATTGGTCAAGAGCGTTTGCGTTCTCACAGAAAATGATTAAATATCAAGCATATAGAGTCAATTTTAAAGTGATCCAGAGGTGGTACTTTGTCCCAGTAAAGATAGCAATTATTAACAATAATCCTAATAAGGGCCTTTGTTGGAGGCTTTGTAATCAGCAGAGGACGCACAAACATATTTGGTGGGACTGTGACCCTATTATGAAACTTTGGAGTTTGATTTTTAAATATATTTCTAAAATTTGCGGTAAAATCATTAAGCCGACATGTGAAATGGCTATTCTTCACATCATGGACAATAGGCTTAAGATGGAAGAACAAGCTTTAACTATACAGGTAGTCTCAGTAGTCAAATGGCTTATTGCCAAACGCTGGAAATCAGAACTTATTCCATCACTGAATGAAGTATTAACAATTCTGAAAAAGAACAGAGAATTAGAAAGGTATTTATACAACATGGGCATTGTTTTATCCAGGTTAAACAGTTGGCTGATTTGGGATAAATATTTCCATTCTTTAAACTCATAAGACATAACTCTTTTTTTTTTCTTTTTTTCTTTAGTTTTTGTATGACTGTAATATATCTTGAATTTGTATATTTGTGTTTCGTATAATTTTGTAATTTCTGTTTGTTATTTGTAGAAACTGAAGGAAAATAAAAATAAAGAACACCAAATGAGAAGAAAAAAAAAAAATAACACAAACAAGGTAGTATTATTAACTATGACATCTTTATTGACATGACAGAGGTTTTTATAGCAATTTGACTTATCAATTTGACATATGCAAAAGATAAGTATGGAAAAATATTCTGGTCTATGACAACTATTTTTCATCATACATGTTTGCGGTTTCCCAGTTTGAGCAAGAAAGTAGGTGGAAAATACATTATTCCTGTGTAGACATAAGAATGAGGAAGTAACAGTATTTACTGGAATGTATATTGGACATAATTTTCTGTAAACATTCGACAGTGTCACGTACATACCTACAGTAGAAAAACACAAATGAAGCTATATTAAGTATATGATATAAGATATTTAATGCATAAAAGCCCCCTAAATACCCTAACAGACCCCTACTTTTGTTCTGAAAGAACAATTACCCAAGGTACAATCTAGCTGGTGGTTGTGGGGGAATCCTTATCAAAAAGGTGTCTTTAAGAGATACTATGATGAATATCAGAATAAAGAGGGTTAATATTTTGGGGAAGATTGGCAACGTACACACCCTGAGGATCAGGTGAGGGTGGCGGTGGCAGAGCATGATCTCAGGCCACGGGAGAAGATGCCCTGAAAATGGAGAAAGATGCATGACTCCAGTCATGAGATTCATCCCACCATGTTTCAGTTATGCCTATTAAATACCATTTTTCAATAATTCTAACTATCTCATGTTTCCTGGCAAGGTTCTGGCATTAGCAAGCACACACCTTATTTTATGAGTTTGTAGTTTTGAAGTGACTACTAGTGATGTCGCGAACATAACATTTTCGGTTCGCGAACCGCGAACGCGAACCGCCGCAAATGTTCGCGAACCGGCGAACCGCCATAGACTTCAATGGGCAGGCGGATTTTAAAACCCACAGGGACTCTTTCTGGCCACAATAGTGATGGGAAAGTTGTTTCAACGGGACTAACACCTGCACTGTGGCATGCCGGAGGGGGATCCATGGCAAAACTCCCACGGAAAATTACATAGTTGATGCAGAGTCTGGTTTTAAGCCATAAATCACCTAACATTCCTAAATTGTTTGGAATAACGAGCTTTACAACATCAGGTATGATGTTGTATCGATCAGGTAGTGTAAGGGTTAGGCCCGCTTCACAGTGACAGACCAAACTCTCCGTTTAACGCACCGCAAACAACCGCAAACAGTCCATTTGCACAACAGCCAACTCCCCATTTGCACAAGGTTGGATACCAAGCTAGCCATGTCCCAGTCCTTGTCCTCACTGATGTCATTGAAGGTCTCTTCCTCCACCCAGCCACCAAGGGTCCCCGAAAGGTGACAACAAGCCCCCTGGGACGCCTGCTGTGTTTGGTCTTCCACCTCCTCAAAGCCACCTTCCTCCTCTGACTCCTCTTCTTCAGACTCCTCTCAATGCGTTGCCACTCTCTGCATTATTATAAGGTGTGTTAAGTAGTATTACTCTTATTAGTTTAATACCTGTTACAGCACATATCAGGGGGCGTGTATAAGGCCTGGATTTTTGAGAACCAGGAGATGGAAAAAGATGCTTTGTTGGTCGTATCACTTCAATTTTGGGGCACGGCACGTGCAATCAAAGGTGCCACCAGATAGGAGTGGCGTGTTTGTAAGTACTACTCTTATCAGTTTAATACTTGTTACAGCACCTATCAGGGGGCGTGTATATGGCCTGGATTTTTAGAACCGGGAGATGGAAAAAGATGCTTTGTTGGTCGTATCACTTCAATTTTGGGGCACTTTGTGACGTTAGCTTCTTACGCTCAAACATGTCCTATACAGGCACCTGACTATGGGCAGATGAGCAGGAACTGCTCAAGGCGATAGACGCAGTGGCGGATGGTTGAGAGGGGGCAAGGAGGACAGCAGTGGTTGATGTGGCTGATGATGCTGGACATGGAGGAGTATGGCGGCTTTGAGTTTGTGTGCTGCTTGTACTCATGTGTTGGTCTGGAGTCACCCAAACATTAGGTCTCAACCTTTACAGGATAAGGGAACCAGGCTACTCTAGACCTCATTAATCATTACCGGTTTTGACAGATTGGTACTATGCGTCCAAGCTACTGTGACAACAGATATGAGTGGCGCTGTGCACTTGCAGAAGTTGGCAGAGTAGACGCTGTAGGTCTGACACACACGCTTACAGACAACTAACTGCTATGCAATCTATTACAGTAGAATTTTTTTTTTGTTTTAAATGTACACTACTGTTACACCAGATATGAGTGGTGTGTTAAGTAGTACTACTCCTATCAGTTTAATCCCTGTTATGTGCCTTTTTTTGGTGTTTGGTTGTTGAAGGCACAGTGCAGCACCAGAGGCCAGAAAAATTAGGCATGTACACATGCCTGAAAAATTAGGTATTGTTGATCTTGCAGAGAGCAGAGAAGAAGGTAGGCCTGATTCAACGCCCCAGCCCCGCATACCCACACTCAGAGATTGAGGGAGAGACCTGAGAAGGCCAAGGGCCAGAGATATAAAGGGGGGCCATCCCAAATAAGAACACAAGCGTGGACAAAGGTAGTGAAGGGGACATAGAGGCCCATGGACTGACGGTCGCCATCTTGGCAGGAAAAGGGCCCAGCAATTAAGCCAAACTGACCCAGCACAGGCAGCTACTTGAGTCAAACGCTGTACAATTACACCTTAATAAAGCTGAAACATGCAGCAGCAGGGATTCTAAATGGCCACACGGGGACAAGTAGGCTAACAGCCCCCACAGTCTCTGCACCACTCTTTTTAACAGATAACCCAAGGGGCTAACCAGGGACCTTGCCCACATAAAATAACAGAATTTTATTGGAGGAATTATTAGTGTCTTTACCCCCCAAGAGAGGACATAATATACGGTATCTTTAGACTACCTGATGGCCAAACCTCCTTTAGCCCCAATGCTATCCAAGAAACATTTCAAAACCTCTATCACACCATATATTCATCCCAATCCCGCTGCAGCGGATCTGACATAGAGTCCTTCCTACAATAGCAAGAAGTCCACAAAATACCTGTACCTCGATTGGACAGCTTGAACCTAGACATATCCCAAGAGGAAGTTAAATCTACAATCCAAGATCTTAAATTTTTCAAGTCCCCAGGGCCAGACGGTTTTACTCATCTGTACTATAAGAAATTTGAGCCCTTGCTTACCCCCGCACCTAACATCTTTGTTTAATGCTATACTAAATGGAGAACCTATGCCCCCTTAATTGAATCAGGCCGACCTCATAGTCTTTCCAAAAGAGGGTAGGGACCCTTTAGAGGTTAAAAATTATCGCCCCGTACCCCTGATAAATGTGGATGTCAAGATCCTAGCTAAAATTTGGCCAAACGAATATCTAACTTTTTACTGGACTAAATACACAAGGACCAAACGGGGTTCATTTCTTTTAGAGAGGCAGGAGATAATGTTAGGAGGGTTCTGAATGCCCAGTTCTTGGCTCAACACTATAACAACCCAGTTTGCCCTCTAGCCCTAGACATAGAGAAGGCTTTTGATACGGTGGAATGGCCATATATGTACAAAATGCTAGATAAGTTTGGATTTGAGGGACACTTTCTCAACCTGCTCAGAAGGTACTATGACTCACCACTAGCTAACTTAAATATACCAGGGGACCATAAGGCCAAAATCCAAGTACAGAGAGGGACCAGGCAGGGATGCCCACTCTCCCCACTGCTCTTAGCTCTTGCCATTGAACCCCTAGCGCAGGCAATCAGAACCAACCATGCCATTCAGGGGGTTCAAGTAGGACACCATCAGTTTAAGTGTTCACTTTTCGCGGACGATATGCTTTGCACCCTGACCAAGCCCCTTCTCTCTATACCAGCACTCATGTCCACTATAAAAAACTTCAGCTAAATCTCGGGCCTCCAATCCTTGACAAAGGATATTTTTCTTTCAATGAAATCCTGCTTACTGGGGATACACATAAAAAAAAAAAACTTATCTCAATCTTAGAACAAGCTATTCCAATTAATGGCTTTAGCATTCAAAATACACATAGCTACCCGGGCCCGGATGGATTTACAAATCTCTATTACCAAATTTTTATAGACTTGTTATTACCCCACTTAGCCACACTTTTCAATCAAATTTTAGAAGGCTCTCCCATGCCACAAGAACTAAACCATGCAAATATGATATGTTTCCCGAAAGAACGACGAGACCCATTTGTACTTAAAAATTTCTGCCCCATATCACTCCTAAACGGGGATATAAATATTTTGGCCAAATTAATGGCAAACAGGATTTTGCGATTTCTCCCCTCCATAATCCATAAAGACCAAACAGGGTTTATCCTCCATAGACAAACGGGGGACAATATCAGACAGACACAAAATTTAATCTCATGGTCATCCCTACATCAAATACCCACATGCCTTTTGGCGTTAGATATAGAAAAGGCCTTTGATACGTTGGAATGGCCTTATTTAAAAGCAGTATTACAGAAATTTGTGTTTGCAGGCAAATTTATGAACTTGATAGATACATACTACAAATCCCTGTTAGCCAGATTAAAACTCCCGGGAGATCGCTTAAAACACATAAAGATTCAAAGGGGAAAAAACAAATTTTTAGATTTATTTGGAATCATAAAGCCCAGAGGATCTAAAAAAATAATATGTCTAGACCAAAAGGGAAAGGAGGCCTATCATGCCCGAATCTCAAACTGTATTACAAGGCAGCACAGCTGGCTTTCATTCCTCTGGCGCATTCTCCCACACATCAGCCGCTCTGGGTATTTATGGAAACTGTAAGCATGTCACCTTATACATGGGATACAGTAATATGGATTCCAAGCCTGTATACTTTTTTGAGAAACTTGAAAAACCAGTTGATTAAGCACTAATTAAAAATATGGACGGAGATGAACTGGACACAAAAACTGGACACTCGGGTATCAGATCTTACCCCTATCGTACCCAATCCCCACTTTAAGATACATCTTCCGGAAAGCTCTCTCAGTTGGTGGAAGTCTCAGAACCTACTAAGGGTTGGTCCATGGTGGCATGACGACAAAATAATGACCTTTGAGCGGCTGAGAGATAGATACAATTTACCCCTAACTGAACACTATAATTTTTGCAGGATACATCATTTTATATATACGATAAGTGGTAGGGGAACCCCCCAAAGAAACACCTGGCTACTCAAAAAATGTAGGGATTCCCCCTTTCAGCCTGGTATTATTAGCCTCATGTATGAACTATTTAATGAAAACTCATGGGCAAACAAACCAGACTATACCAAAGCCTGGGAGAGGTATTTGGGCACCGAGTTGGCAGACAGCACATGGGATAAAAGTTGTCGAGGCTTAAGTAGGGGATCTTTAAATTATAGTCTGCTTGAGACTTCAATAAAGGTCCTACACAGGACATATATTACTCCTTTTAAGCTAAATAAATGGGATCCAAAACGGAGCAGCTCATGTTTTAGGAACAGTGGTAATGAGGCTACATTTATTCATGTCTGGTGGGAGTGTGGGAGTGTTACCATGTCTTAGGTTTCTCTTAAAAATTGCAATCACAGTAAAAAAAAAGAAAATGTATTAACCAAAAAAGTAAAAATAAGAAGGCCTAGCCAGCTAATTTTAACAAAATGTCTTCATTGTAAATATGTATTTTTGCACAACTGTTGTGTTATGCAAGACTGTTCAATATGCTTTCTTTTTCATTACATGCCGTACGCCTTCTGACATAAAAATTTAAATTAAAAAATTAGGTATTGTTGCAGCCGCTGCTGTTGCAGCGGCCAGAAAAATTGACCTTTGTTCCCCAGGCAGAAAGTGCCATAAAACATTGCGTCTTCTTGAACCCTAGTTGGTGGCGGATAAGTCACGCAAGTCATCCAGCATTCACAGATAACATACAGCAGCGTGTGGACCATTTTTAGCCGAAGGCAGCTAATCTCATCAGGCCTTTTTCAAAATTTCTTTTTTCGAATGTATCGCCCAGTGTCAGTCCCTTCGGGATCCATCCCTCATTCATCTTTATAAAGGTGAGGCAATCTATACTTTTTTGCCCTAGGCGACTTCTCTTCTCGGTGAAAAAACCTCCTGCTGCACTGAAGGCTCTTTCTGACAGGACACTTGAAGCGGGGCAGGCCAGAAGTTCAATTGCAAATTGGGATAGCTCAGGCCACAGGTCTAGCCTGCATACCCAGTAGTCAAGGGGTTCAACGCTCCTCAGAGTGTCGATATCTGCAGTTAAGGTGAGGTAGTCTGCTACCTGTTAGTCTGGAGCTCTGCGGTGATGGCATTCTGGTGGTGGCAACAGCATGCGTTGATTGGCGTGTTGTCTGGCTGACCCCGGGTGCTGATGCATGCTGTCTGACTGTGCCACTAGCTCGTTGAGATGACCTCCCTCTGCTTCCAACTCGTCTCCTACTCCTCTCTGTCTCCCCATCTGAACTTTCCCCCTGTTCTTCTTCTCTTCTAGCGGGCACCCACGTGACATCCACGGACGCATCATCATCATCATCACCCGTCTCACTTCTATATGACAACTGAACAAAGGAAGCAGCAGCGGGTACATCATCATCATCACATTGTACGTACATGTGTGTAACGCTGCCTGACTGAGACATATCCCTGTTATCTACATCCTCTGGCAATAATGGTTGCACATCACTCATTTCTTCAAACTGATGTGTAAATAACTCTTCTGACTGATCAATTGAATCGGCTGTGGTACTAGTGTTGGTGGTGGCGGCAGGCGGGCGAGTGGTAACTTGAGAGGTGCCCGAAGCTAAGCTGGAGGATGATGGTGCGTCACTGTTCCAAGCGGAAGCTGTAGAAGATTGGGTGTCCTGTGTCAGCCATTCAACTACGTCCTCTGAACTTTTCAAGTTCAGGGTAACTGGCATCTGAACCCTGGGCATTATTGTAGAGCCAAAGGGAATTACAGCACCACGACCACGACGGCCAATGCGGGGTGTCCTACCTCTGCCTGTCATTTTTTTTAAAATGTAGACTGCTGGTACCCCAAATAGATTGGATTGGTTGAACTTGGCACAGTACTTGTAAGCCTGACACACACACTGGCTAGCGGTCAGGCAAATTAACTTTGATTGGCGGTCAGGCAAATGAACTTAGATTTAACAAAATAAAAGTTTTGTTTTTTTAAAAGTAGACAACTAGTAAACAAGATTGTATTGGTTGCACTGTGCACACACAGTATAAGCTGTGAGCCTGACACACACACACTTGCTAGCAGGGGCTAGCAGGGAGACAGGCAAATGAAGTTATATTACACAGAAAAACCAAACAAAAAAAATGCTGTGTTTACAGCAGAGATCTGATGAGTCCTTCAGCACTGCACTGGACACTGAATAAACTTGCCTAGCTATTGATTTCCCTATTCAATCAGCATCACCTACACTCTCCCTCCTCTCAGTAAGACTGCAAGTTAGTTATGATTACAAAATGGCTGCTGTCCATGAGTTAGAAGGCTCTGGAAGGGAGTGTATGCTGCTGATTGGCTGGAATGTGTCTGCTGACTGTGACATGCAGGGTCAAAGTTTGCTCAATGATAAAGTATAGGGGGCGGGTCAAATCTCGTCTATGTTCGCTGTTCGCCGCGAACGCGAACATGCTATGTTCGCCGGGAACAGTCCGCCGGTGAACTATTCGCGACATCTCTAGTGACTACCTTTGTACTTGATTTACTTAGTAATACCTCCCTATTAACTATACTAAACCTCCCCCCATCTCCTCCTCCATGAGTACTTAATTCATCCCTCATCCCCTCTACACTTATCCAAGCTGCGGCTTCTTGTGGAGGAGAGGAGCTGGTCTCGTCATCCTATCGCAGATGCTGGAGCCGGTAGTCAGAGGTAGGTACTGCTTTCTTCAAATTTGCACTGACTTTACCCAGAGAGACTAATCTGTTATGACCCTTCCACCCTATCCTTCTAGTTTAGTTCTATACTTGACTTGAGGTACATTTGAAATATCAAAAAGATAAAAGAAAAAAATTTTAAACACTGGTAAAGACTTATTTATTAACGAATAAGGGGGAACACCAGCAGGACAACTTGTAAGTCCTATATACACCTACAGATAAATGTGGAATATTACTACCAGGCATTGTTGATTGTGTGGGTTTAACTTGAATTTGTCATTCTCTTCTCTCCAATATGATATCAAATGTTGTTCTTATATGTCTTTGCTGCATAACACTTATTGTGAAAAAAAAACAACTGAGGAGGAAAAGT
Organism: Discoglossus pictus; assembly: GCA_027410445.1. Taxonomy (NCBI): domain Eukaryota; kingdom Metazoa; phylum Chordata; class Amphibia; order Anura; family Alytidae; genus Discoglossus; species Discoglossus pictus. The sequence goes on from CM050164.1 coordinate 271,766,807, forward strand.
TTGGCAAGTCTGGATAAGCTATTAAAAAAGATATAATAGATTACTATGCTATTCCCAGTGGTAACATATGGAAGTGAGAGATGGACCATAACGAACATATGATCATGAGGTTAAAGCTTAAATATTTTGGCCATATCATGAGAAGTCAGGATTCCTAGAGAAGAATCTGATGCTGGGAAAAATTTAAGGCACACAAAGAAGGGGACGGCAGAGATGGAGATAGATAGATGCTGTCATTGAAGCAATGATGATCGATCTCAGTGAGTCAGTAGCTGACAGACGTGCCTGGTGTTCTGTGTTCCCTAGGGTCACGCAGAATTGGTCATGACTGAATGACTAAGCAACAACCACACTTCCAAATCAGACAGAGAGGATTCTTACAGGGAGTGTTTGCATTCCTACAGTCTCTAACAATTTCTGATTTCCCAGTACCCTGCTTTACTTAAATAAAATCTTTATACATTATCGATCAAGCCTGGGTTCTTTTAAATTAAGCCTTCAACTAGACCCGTGATGCATCTATGGAAAACTATTAGGTATGGATTTCTCTCACTTTATCAAACACCTAGGGCCCCATTCAATTTCAAGCCCACAATTGCCTGTAACCCGATATTGTGTCTGCGGGTGTTTATTCTTCTCAATGTTTAAATGTATTGAATTGACTCAAGCCCGCATTTACTGACCTGAAGGCTGAACCCATAAACCCTTCCTGCTGTCGCAGTTAAAAGCCAATCCCACAATTACAGTGTGCACCACAGCCCTTGGAGCCAATAAAAAATGGCCTAATGGATAATGATTGAAAGGGAGTTATAATAAGGCGGTGAGCTTCCCGCCCATGCATTGACTGTGTTGTAGATTTTGATAAATTAGCGTACCGATCACGGAGCTGGTGGTTTTAGACTTGGAGTGTGATAGTAGGCGATTTTGGAGAGCAAGTTATTGCAGTTTTATTGATTTATATTTCTAATATACTTAATACATTCAAACACATAATAAAAGATAACACGTAATATACATATACACATATATGTATACACATATAGATAGGTCACTAGATCCACATACCCCTATCCCCCACCCTATACCCTAATATTTAAGAAATACACATAAAACAAAAAAAACACATCACAAATGTATACACTTATTTTCATTTAGACTTTTTTTACTTTTGGGATTATAATGGAGAGTGGAGGGGAGAGGAGGGTAGAAGTGGGAAAGAGAAGAGGATGAGAGGAGAGGAGAGAGAGGTTGCCCGGGGAGTGGAGGTGAGGGGAATGGAAGACAGGGATTGGAGGAGAGGGGAGTGGAAAAGAGGTCAGTCAATTAGAGGGGAGTAGAGAAGATGGGAGTGTAGAAGAGGGGAGTGGAGGTGAGGGACTGAGTTGCCCATAAAGATAGGCACTCCCAGCACAGGGTCAGAGGGGGAGGGGTCTGATCCTAGGGTGGTAGTGTGGAGGAGTGAAAGGCCATAGGGTCAGAGGAAGGAACACAATGTGCCCATCCATAGTCAGGAGGGCAAGAGGCTGAGGGGGAGACACAGAACCCCTGGCTACAAATATGAGGAGATGATGGTCCTCCTCAGTGCCATTTGTGACCGCCCCACAATCCTTGCAGGGGGGGGAAGTTAAGCCCAAATCCAGGGCCAAGGCCTGAATGGAGGTAAAAGCCACAGTGACAGCAGTGGGCTTCACATAAAGAGATGTGAAGTCTGTGAAGCATCACTTTGATGACATCCAGGCAAAGGTGAGGAGGAGGATGCCTGAGGAGGAGAGAGCCACGACAGCACCAAGTGGTGGCCCCCAAGCGACTGTCAAGTACAACGAGTGGGAGAGGGTGCTCAAGGAGATGCTGAACCAGGTTCTCGTCACTAAAGATCCAAACTCCATGTCAGATTAATATCACACACACACACACAAAGAAAACACACAATACATGTAAATGAGGACCACCAATGAAACTGACTTGTCAGCTCCCTGGAATTAAAAAGGGATAGACGGATCATTCATGCATCATTATATTACAAATTCCTGTCATTAGTGGGAACAACACGAGTAATCATTCATGAATGGGTGTGCCACTGCAGGATACACTGATACAGACCCCAACCAGAATCAAGATATCGTTATGATAACAACCAAAGAATTGATCACATCTCACAAATGATAGCTACACATAGTAGACATTAAGTGAAACATCCAGGTACAAGACAACAAGATTAGTTGGGAAAGATTGGTTAGGAAAAACAGCAACCAATGTATCATTGACCATAATGAACACATATGCCATTATTCTCTCTTTTCCAGCTGGCAAAAGGACTGGGTTAGTTGGTGAGCCAGAGTTGGGAGCATCTGCTCCATCGGTGCTGGATCATGCGCCCGCCCAACAGGACCTGATGCAGGAGGAGGATGCAAGGAGAGGATTCTAGGGCCTGGGTTATGAGGAGAAGATGAACCGATTCATCTTGACAGTGGGGTCACTTGCTGGACCTTCAGCCAAACCCATGGCATTGGACCCCACTGTCCCCATCCTCTGTTCACCACCCGGGCCCTCATACTGGATGGATCAACAAGCCTTTCCACCACCAGTACCACCTCCTCCCAGCAGCAGCACATCCTAGTTCTCACCTCCACCAGGCACAACATCACTACAAGTAATCTAGGCTTTAGCTGGGCCCCAGCCCCTCCCCACTGGTCCACTGCCCCCTCCTCAACCAGCCATGCCCACATGGAGGTTGCCAGTAGGGACATTCTGGTCCTGATGCAGGGGCTCCAGACTAGATACGGTGGATGCTAGTTGGGGGCTGCAGACCAGTACCTCCTCTTACCGGGCCTCTATGGGCAACAGCCTACAATGGCTCTATAATTAGGAGAGGAGCTGCTATATTCGTCAGCTAACTAGAGCTTGCTAATCCAACTGAACATTGATGTCACCCAGCATGCTTTGGTTCCCAGCACCACCTCCTCCACCCCAGAGGTTTCCCAGGCACACCCCTTAATGCCTCCACCACCTCCAATGCCACTGCCTCCTGGGGGGATGCCTCCCCCACGTGGATGGAACCCTGTGGCAAGTCATAGGAGGATGTAGGGGCCGCACATAATTTTGGACTTTCTCAACAGCACTTCTCAGTTACAAACTATTGTTACAAATGTTAACATAATCTAGCCTGGCTACAGAGTATAGGATCATGGCCTAAGTTATAGTGATATTTTGTAAGCAGATGGCTACCTCCCATCACATGGTCCATGATCCTCTTCTCTGTAGGGCTATGTTTACCATTTCAGCAAATGATGGTCACTTAGGAATGCCATTGAGAAGAGATGCTGCAGTCCCTATATTTTTTTAAGGCCTTATTCTTTATTAATTTAATTAATTGTTTTGATTTTAGGCACAATTCAGGTCCATGAAGACATCTTCTTTATCTGCAAACATTGTTAAAAATATGTAATATATTTACAGTGGTCATCAGATAGACATTCAATCAATGACATCCCCTTCTAAAAAAATTAGCTCACATGATATTATTACATCATATATCCAGTTTTATCAGACATGATTGTTGTTAGCATAAATTTAGACCAATACAGCTATGTCGGTTGACTTGCAAAGTCCCATAATGACATGTTAATCAAAGCCAGCATTAATACATGCACTAGTGAAGCAAGTCATCCTATCCTCAATATCAATATGACAATAGATACTTGTGCCTAACAGTAACAGTGATTATGGCTGCTGACCTTTGTGTCCTCTCAATATTAATAGGTAGGTGATCTGAACTTATGATATCATGAAAATCCTTTAAAATTTGATAACAGCTGTATACCAGATGAATGTGATCAATGTTGCTAAAAAATATCAGATGGAGATGGTGATAGTACCCTTAGACCACCGACTGTGGTCACAGCTCAGCATTTATTGTGAGATGACTCATCATTAATAATGGTCATGGCTATTGTAGATGATGATCAGGTAAGTTGGTATATTGTTACAGTTATGGTATTTAGCACTGTAATGTACATGCAGGTTTTTATTATATTTTTATTCTCCTTTGCCTTTTTTAGGTTTTGACCACCTTTTTTTCAGTTCTTTGATTTTTTTGAACACCCAGTATGTCTATAACTGAATTGGATTACAGAGTCCAGAAGTTTATGCATCTGTTAAATTGAGCAGCTGAATACAAGATGTAAGTGTTATGCACATTACTGGTTACTTCTATTAAATGGAGTAATGCATGATGAGATTTGTATTTATCAGATACTGGTTACTATGATGTAGTGACCACATGTGACCCTAGTAGATGCTAGGCATCATAATTATTATATAGTACTACATTTAACCCTTTAGGTGTCCCAATTTTCCAAAACAGACTCTTGCGCTTCGGCAATCCGCCCACACCACACTGATGATTTAAATGCACAGTTCTATACATTTCTGAGTATGCTCTGTTGTATAATAAAGTTGTTTTATCCCGTTATCATTGTTTCCGTGTGTTTTTAATGGCTAAGGTTTTGGGACATCAACGTACATAACATTAATTAATATATTTCTAGTAAGATGATCTTCCTGTACACCCATCTCTTCATGCATTTGAGTACTGTAATCATATACTGTACTTGCATGTCATTAATATTTAGTTAATTGGGATGTGGGATGCAGAGTGTTTAGACTTTCAATAACACCGTTTAACACCGAAAATGTGCATGACGTGCGCCACCCTTCTAAAATAATGATCCCTATTTACTGCCTGATACATTGTTATGTGAACATTCCAGTCCATTATAGTGACACATGTGTGGTTCCCAAGTGATCACATGTATTAATCAGTGCTAGTTTAGGTTATTCTCAACCTTTGGCATATCATGCTTGAAGAACATTTTTGGTGATGTTTGTGAGTTAATAATCATGAAAAGTAGAAATGATGGTACTATTGAGTAATACCATTCCCCTGAAGGGTTGTTAAACAAATGTCAGGTAATGGTATTAATTAACACTTGATATGATTTCACAAAATTATTATTATTAGACATCTTGCCATATGGCCTGCAGCAATGGCGTGGGACTTGGATTGGCCCTGATGGAGGTGAGTTGGCTGTTGCTCCATGTGACCTTCCACAGCCTCCATGTGTGGTGTATGTTTCCATGGTACTTGATAAAGGTCACGAGGGAACTGGTCTCTGTAATAGCCAAACCATTATATCTAATTTTTCAAGATTCACTCAACACAGGTGCTCTACCAGATGACCGGAGAAAGGCAGAAGTGATACCTTGATTTAAGAAGGGAGCAAGGGCTGGGGAATTATAGACCAGTGAGTCTCACTTCGGTAGTGGGAAAGCTTTTAGAAGGGTTACTAAGGTATAATATACAGGAATATGTCTATTCAAACAGGATTATAAGTAGGAGCCAACATGGATTTTTGAAGGATAGGTCATGTCAAACAAACCTATTAAGTTTCTATGAGGAGGTTAGTAGTAACTTGGATCAAGGCAACTCAGTGGATGTAGTCTATTTGGATTTTGCAAAAGCTTTTGATACAGTGCCATATGGGAGACTTTTGAGCAAACTAAGGGATACAGGAATTGCCATAAATATTTGCTTATGGATTGAGAGCTGGTTAAAAGAAAGCAAAGGGTTGTGGTAAATGGTACTAATGTGGTAAGTGGGGTTCCTCAGGTTTCAGTATTAGGTCCCCTCCTTTTTAACATATTTATTAATGACTTGGAAGTAGGATTGGATTGTGGTGTCTCCATTTTTGCTGATGACACTAAGTTGTGCAAGGTTATTAAATCAGATAATGATGTACTTTCCCTCAAAAGGGATTTGAAAATAGCCATGCAATTTAAAATCATAAGGCTTTTGATACAGTGCCACATGGAAGACTATTGTGCAAACTAAGGGATACAGGAATTGCAGTAAATATATGCTCATGGATAGAGCTGACTAAAAGACAGGAAGCAAATGGTGGTACTTTGGACTTATGTGGTTAGTGAGGTTCCTCAGGGTACAGTATTAGGTCCTCTCATTTTTAACATATTTATTAATGACTTAGAATGGGACTGGAAAGTAGTGTCTCAAATTTTGCTGATGACACAAAGTTGTGCAAGGTAATTAAATCAGGAAATTATGTACTTTCCGTCCAGAGATTTGCATAAATTAGAGGAATGGGCATCTAAGTGGCAGATGAGATTTAATATGAATAAACGTAAAGGTATGCATCTGGGAAGGAAAAATAGCCATGCTATGTATAATCTTAATGGAGCAAATCAAGGGGTATCACATATTGAAAGGGATTTGTGAGTACTTGTGGACAACAGCCTAGGTAATAGTGCTCAATGCCAAGCAGCATCTACAAAGGCAAGTAAAATATTAGCATGCATTAAGAAGGGTATAGAAGCAAGGGAAGCAAATATAATTCTCTCACTACAAATCCCTAATACGCCCTCATTTGGAATATGGAGTACAATTTTGGACACCACTACATAAAAATTACATTTTAGAGCTGGGAAAAATACAGAGAAGGACAACAAAGCTAATAAAGGGAATGGAGGTGTTAAGTTATAAAGAAAGACTAACAAAACAAACGTATTTACTCTAGAAAAAAGGCGTCAAAGAGGGCATGTGATTACCTTATACAAATATATCCAGGGTCAATACAAGGCTTTGTCAAGGGAACTTTTTGTGCCAAGAGGTTTTCAACTGACATGGGGACATCCTTTGATATTAGAAGTAAAAAAATGTCACCTTAAAGAAAGAAAAGGGTTTTTCACAGTAAGGGTTGTTTTTCTCGATAGATAAGGGATTGGAAATATTTTTAAATAAAAAGGGCATTAAGAGTTATCCTGGATAAATAGAGAGGGAGTATTGTTTCAGGGATGAATCCGATCGCCAGTATCTTGGGTCAGGAAGGAATTTTATATTTTTTTCCCTGTTGAGACAATTGGCAAAGTTTCACTGGGGTTTGTTTTTTTTACTGTTTGCCTTCCTCTGGATCAATTAACAATAAATCTGCATATTGCAGATAAGAGGAGATCTAAAAAGGTTGAACTTGATAGACCAAAGTATTTTTCCAACCTAAATTATTATGTAACTATGTAACTATGTAGGGGTGTAATATTGTCACTAGTTATTTTTCTAATATAGATATGATGACTGAAATATGTAAATGAATATATCTATATTGTTAAAGTCCACATTTGAGACTCTGTTAGTGTTATGTATCATTTGTATGGCAATTACATGTTTTTTTTCTTGCAATTTAGTCATGTTCTGTGTTTTTTATTTATTTATGCATCATGCAGCAACAACTTTAATATTACCATAAGCATGATCATTCCAAAATATTAGCAAACAGGTAAATTTATTTTGGCCTATTTGTTCCTTGGAGATTGTTGTGCAATTAATTCTAATGTATTCCTATGCTTTGCCAAGTACAGTATTGTGTGTTTAATAGCTGTTACAGCTTTAATTAGTGTTAGAAAAAGCCTTTCCGAGTCCAATTTGGTACCCGTAATATTTCTGAAAGAAATGTGATACTTTTGCAATTTACAGGTTAGAATTAATTTGTGAACTACTTGAAATTTGTTAATTGGATATCAAATTTGCGTCTTTAGCACTGTCAACTTTGAATTTGAAGAATCAGAGGAGGAGATAGGGCTGAGTTATGTCTTTGACTTGCTTACGGTGATTTTGGGCAGGTAACTCCCAATTGTAATGCAAGTAGCTAAATGTAGCCAAGTGAATAGCCATAACCTTTATGAGCTGCTTTTCAAGTTCAAGCATTTGCGATTTGGGCAATTGAATGGGCCCATAGTTATTTATTTATTGTGAGCTGTTTGTAAATGTAAAATAAATAATTTTACCAGGAGACTGTCATTTTGTTTGAAGAACAGTATAATGTGCTTCATTAAATGTATTCTCCGTAACTAAAACTAGTTAGGCACCACCCCTCAGGAGAGGCTAATAAGTAAATACATGTTTCTCAGATATAAGTATACTTGCTTAGACATCATTTTAACCTGAATTTATTGTTATTTAATTTTTTATTTGAAAATCAGTTATTGATTCTCTCCTGCTATCATACTGTATTCTGATACTAAACTAGTATTTAGAAAATAAGCATCAAATGTATTTCTATCTGAAATGTCCCACTTTTTCTAAGCTTTTCTGAAATGCTTACATAGAGCCACATAAAATTCCCCTAACGTGTAAAATCATAGCTCGTAACTTAGCCTGAAAGACTTACTGCTATTAAATTAGACCAGTTAAGGAACCCCTCAACAACTTGTGGGGTAAGGGTAAGAAAAGGCTACAGAACGTGGAAATTTGACCCGCGCACTAGAAAATTATTTTATCTGTCAAGCCTGTAACTGTGACGTTTCCAATCATTCTATTAAATTGCAACAAATGCACTGGCATTCAAGCCTCTAACCCGCAAATGGAGCCAAGAAGCCAACGAGTGCGAGAGAGGACCTGCATGGGGGTAAAGTCCACGTACACACTATTGTACTTTTAATAACAGGGAAAGTGATGTTAGGTTTTAGAATTAATAGCACAACATTCTCAAGCTCACAAATCGGGCCAAACAAATACTTTATTTCATGTTTATTTTCTGTGGTTTATCGTTAACGGCAATCAATGTGTTATATGTATTAACTGAACTTGCATGTAATAGAATATCATATATATGGCATTATTAATATTGCATTATATCTGGAATGTAGGTCCGATCATAACTCGTAACTGAAACCAGAAAGACTTTGAAATCCCACCTTGATTTTTTTTTGTGACGTAATTCTGATGATCTCTGTTGCCATTGGCTCCATCGAAACTTATAACTATGAGTTTGATTAATTCATTACTTCCACTGCCATGCATCCAACCTTCAACAAATGGTTTACGGGTTGCCGCCTCAAGCACGTAACTCGCAGCATGTTCTAATTTAATAGCTTCGTAATTCTGCCAAATTTTGAGCCCACAGCCGTTGTGGGTCTCACGTTGCACGTACGGGCTTGGAATTTATTGTGACTCTTAGTCATGAAAATATATATATGAAAGACTTAAGCTGCCGAGTAACTTGCCTGAAGCTTAACCCAGATTTTAACAGTTCATATGCTCTGATGGTTATTGTAACGGATCTACTGGCACCCCGACCGGGTACCTCCGTTGATGGACGCATCCTAGTTTGCGTCGAGGCCTACAAGCACCGCACTGGACACCACACTACCACAGACTCCACAACCGCCGTAGCTTAAAGCTCCCAGGGAGTATGCAGCGCATAGCAATCCCCAGTATGATATAGCAATCCCCTCCAAGAACGAGATGAGACTACGTTTTGAAGGGTCAAGAAGAACTATAACTTTAATGACAGGGGATCTCCTTTTATGCAATGGTGCCCTCTGAAGGGCTACACCCACATAATTATCACAGCCAATTATATACATGGTTCAACCCCCACGTCTCCTCCCCTCAGATAACAGGTAACACAATTAAAACAGACACAATTTAAACACATTCTGGATGTACCCCAAAAACAGGGGGTACACCTTTAAGTCCAGCACAGTTCAATAGCTCTCACCCAGGGGAACAACATATTAAAAAATGGCATGAATCAGACCAGGGGTTCAAAAGTTAGTAAAAGTATCTTTTACACATAACATACAGACATTTCACATATCCCCCATAGTTGGCCACACAATACACATATAGGGACAATAGGTGAGTCACACCTCCCTGAGGCTACCTGGCAACTTGGATATAATCAGACATGGATTAGATCATCCTTCTTTGTTCTTATCTGAGAATGAAAACACATTATACAATAGACTTCCTTATCTTATGCGGAGTCTCTGTAACAGGATTATCTCCCATGCCAAGGTCTGCACTAATCTGGGCCAATATTCTGCAGAGCATAAACCAACATACATGCAGAATAATAGTAGGATCATATTTTAACTATAATAATCATAAAACAGGGTAAAACAGTGATGGGTTCCGTTACAGTTATATTTATCCAACAGTTTGCCTTTTCTACAAAACCTAAATCCACTGTAATGCAACTCTTTTACAGGAACAATAACATATTTAATAGTTTTGTCTTGACCAAGGTTCTACTTACATAGGGCAGACATCAAATTTTTGCAGGTACTGTGAAATAGTGCACTTAGAATGCCATAGCTTTGTTTCTATGGAAATATTAGCAAAAAACATTATTTACAGATTATTTTTTAGTTTCTGTGAAATTTAGTGAATGTTGTTGATTGTTCAATAGAGTATTCTATTCTTTGCATTTATCCATTTTTTTATAAAAACTCCACTGCCTTTAATTTTTGTTGCATAATTTATATTGATCTAATCAGTGTTGATCACAGGAATTCTATCTCTCTCCTGCATTTTAACCTTTTTATATGTTTTATGCCCTGCTATTTTCAATAAAATATATATTTTTTAAATTATGTTGGAAATTTTCAGTTATTCAAACTGTTATTTCAATAAGCAATATGTTATTCATGTAGATATCGATTGCTTATATGTAATATATAATTTAACTTTTCAAAATTATATAGGATGATGCCTTATGCCAACACATTTGGAAAACACAACAATGGCCAATAGACTGGGAAAGGTCAGTCTACATCCCAAACCCAAAAAATGGCAGTGCTCCAATTATCAAACAATTGCACTCATTTCACGTGCCAGCAAGTTAATTCTGATGATTCTATAAGCACGACTCCAACAATATATGGACTGGGACCTACCAGATGTGCTAGCTGGGTATCACAGAGGAAGAGGCAAACGAGATCAAATTTTCAATGTCCCCTGGATAATAGAGAAAGAGAGTTCCAGAACAGCATTAACTTCTGCTTTATAGACTATTCTAAAGATTTTGACTGGGAGTACCAGATCATCTTATCCTCCTCCTAAAGAATCTGTATGTGGTCCAAGAAGCCACGGTGAGAACCTAACATGGGACAACAGAATGGTTCAAGAATGGAAAAGGAGTGCGATAAGGTTGTATAATGTTGCATAAGGCCAGACTGGATGAATCCAAAGCGGGAATCGATATCAACAATCTCATATACGCTGATGATAAAGTGAGGAGGAACTAAAGGACCTATTGATGAGGGTAGAAGAAGAAAGTGCAACAGTTGGCTTGCTACTCAACTTTAAAAAGATGAAGATCGTGGCAAATGACAATCTCACTTCCTGGCAAATAGATGGAGAAGAAGTGGAGACAGTGACAGAATTTATATTTTCCTGGGATCCAAGATCTCTGCAGGTGACTGTAGTCATGAAATTAAAAGATGTTTGCTCTTGGGGAGGAAAGCTATGGCAAGCTTGGACAAGCTAGTTAAAAGTAAAGATATTAAACTATCAACAAATGTCTGCATAGTTCAAACTATGGTATTCCTAGTAGTAACATACGGATGTGAGAGCTGGACCATTAAGAAGTCTGAGCGCCGTACAATTGAAGCCTTTGAATTGTAGTGTTGGAAACGACTGCTTAGAGTCCATTGGACTGCAAGAGGATTCAATAAATTAGTGCTGCCGTCCATAGAGTACAGAAAGCCAAACGAGACTTAACAATTAAACAATAATTCTCATTTTATGCTTAATAATGCAAATGATGGGTGGGCAAAGCCCTATATATTCTACTGTGAAGGACTTAATAAATTGAGACAATTCGATACTACCTTGTGTGTATTATTCTGTCTCCCGGATATATCCAAGCCGAGAGGAGAGAGGAGCCTGAGGAAAGTGGATAAAGGTTTTACCCCTGGGTAGCACTGTTCCTAGTAGCGGAAGAACTCCTGCTCTAACAATTTTTGGGCTTACCTCCGGAATATCCCTCCAGAACTGGTGAGTAAAAATGTTTTTATATACTCACCTTTTCTGCAGGGGTATTATCATTTTTAAATTGGGGAATCGCTTTTGTTGTCCCCAACAAGTTTTTTTTTGTGTGGTTAGAGTCCACAATTATCTTTTACGGGATTTAAGTCCCTAGCAGTTTATGGGTATAAAGTCCCTATTTGTAATATTACACCACCTTGCCATACTCTCTCCTCCTGGTCAAAATGGATGCTATACAGTATATGCACAATCTCTGGATACTGTAGAAAGCCTATTTCACTGAGGAGATCAGTGCATGACATGCTACCGGTTAATACATCTCCAACTTACAAGAAGAGTGGATTCTGTGGCTAAAATTGTTTCCAACACAGATTAGCACTAGCACGGTTGGCAGGAGATGGAGGCCTCATATGTACCTACTTAAACTCCACCTGTTGGTTCCCCACTATGGGATGGGTAAAGATCTCTATCATGAGGGTCCTTTCTCTTGACATAATAGTGAGTCTCATGTTTTGCATGCTATGTTTTTGTTTTCCTTTACTGGTTAAATGTTGTCAAAATGTAACACCTACTCCTCAAGGTTCACCCCCAGCTCAGATGATGGCCATGATATAAATTGATAAACAATTGGTAAAACCTTTTCAAGGTATTTCTTGGTCTCCAAGAAAGGGACATGATAGAAGATGGGGTAACTTATAAATTGAAAATTCAGAAACCTATTAGTATAAAGGTAACATTAGTAAAAAAAGTTTAAATTTAATTTAAAAGTCTAATCTCCAACCTATATCCCATGACAGGATACATCAAATATTGATCTAGATAATTGATCAAGACAATCTTGCTGCTTTGGCAGGAGTAGACAATTAATGCATTTTATATATCTATTGTAACAGGGCCCCCCCTTCTGGCGGGGTTTGCGTCCTGCACTTTCTTATCTTTTCTTTATACAGGGAGGAAGACACAGCAGGCTTGTCCAAAGTTGAGTTTTACTGCTATTTTATTTGTTTGCATAAACAGAACAAAAACAGTGCTTGTATTCAGCAACAAAATAAAACCCTACATAAACGTGCTTACTATACTCAGGAACGCCCTGACTATATCCTGCCAGCTTCTCTGGCTCAGGAGAGTGCCACCTTGTGGCCAGGATGCAAACAGTCTCTTAGTTGTGATATATCGCCACCTTGTGGCCAGGAAACAAACAGTCTCTTAACTTTGTTATATTGCCACCTTGTGGCCAGGAAACATACAGTCTCTGATGTCTTTTCCCCTACGGCTTCTGCCAATAGTGGGTGAAGCCTAGGGCCCTTGTCACCCTCTTGAAATGAGGAACTATTACTTTCTCTCAATACACTCTTCTTCCTGGGGCATTTGTACTTCTTATCCTCATATGGTGAAAACAACATATATTTGTCACCAACCTTTTTATCCCTTGTTGCCTTCGGCTTCCCAGGGATGGGGTCTTTAGATAATCTTCTCTCAGTGGAGTATCTCTGATACCACAGAAGTCTTCTCTGTGCACAAACTCTGGAACTCCGCAGCCTTCCTGACTGTCTCGCTCCAGCACAAATCCCAGCTCTTAGGATCCCCGCAGCTGAGCTGTCCAGGGCTTTCACACACAGCTCACGGCTGTTAGGCCCAAGCCTAAGTGAGAGAAACTCCACCCATATCTCTGCTGCTTTTAAAGGCAGTATCCAGCTGGGTTTCCATTTAGCCTCTGATAACTGTCTGGATTTAACTCTTTCCATTCTCTTACAGAGCTCTCTTGTGACCCCTAGTGGCACTCCATCACACTATATATTGTACTAGCCCATGCATAATATCCATTATTGACTTGACTGATTCTTATTTATATACCATCCATGGTTCATTACAAAGTTATGCAAACGTAGAATGTGTATGATGAGAAGATTTATGTTTGAAAAATGTATGCAAGGTCTTGTATGACATATCTTGAATGTTTGGATTTTGTGCTTTCCTTTTTATTTTTGTCACACTTGCCTACCCCCATGAGTGCCTGTAAGAAAAAAAAAACAAAGAAAGTAACAACTATGCCACAAACATGCCCTAATACGAAAAAAAAGATACAGAGTTTGCTGACTAAAGACAAAGCCCAGACATGCTGTGATTCTGCACCCAAGAAAAGGGATTGACCAAACTCTTATACACTGACCTGGATATGTGAACATGTGTGTATACACTGGCAGAAAGAAAAAAAAAGATGTAAAGATCTCTGAGAAAGTCACATACTCCTTGTTCTGTGTCTGGAAATCTTAACATGATGGACCGTTGCCTTGACCAGAGAATCTCATATCCAAAAGCAATATTTTTTTATTGTTTGTACCAAATTACCTCAGAGGGGCCTGGCTAAGTGTGGTCCTTAAGACTGTGTTTGTATGAAGATTTTCTGAGCCTATGTTGTCATTGTTTTGTCATTTTTACTTTTTCTACTCTTTCCTAGCCATGTCTACTCTTTCCCTTGGCTTCTAACATGTATGCACCTTGTACTATCAACTTGCTAGGATATATAATGTACTAACATCTGATAAGGGAGAGTAATTAGGGAAAGAAGACCTTATCCTGCATAAAATTTGGGTTGTTAATAATATCAGTCTATCAATGTGTTTTAAGAAAAGTTTGTGCAATGTTTTATGATATTGTTGAATCTATGTTCTACCTGCAGATAACGATTATAGCAATCTTACTATTATTTATTAACTAGCGTATTGCCCGTCAAAAAATGACGCAATGAAATTGTAAGTGAGCTAATGCTATTTGGTGTATAATAATAAAATAACTAATAGATTAATAAATTAATATACTTTACCTATTTTGAAGTAATATATGCAGGAAGCATTGTGTTGAAGAGCTGGCAATCTGTTTTGATGTTGCTGGAGCATTAGTGGTGTGGAGCTGCTGTGTAAGCGTGCTGAATGTGTGCAGTGTAATAGTGTGCGTGCGCGAGTCAAATCCGTTAGCGTAGCTGTGTACTTCCGCATTGTATAAGTTATTGTTCTAAAATGGCGGCTAATGTGTGGTATGCGTCTGTAGTGGAATACCCGTAGGTCATTTGTGGTGTTTTGCGTGTTTCTGGTGGTGTTTTCCGTGTTTAGAGTCCTGTAGCCTCGTTTTCGTTTTGTTGGGCGGCCATTTTTTCTCTCGCTTAGAGAATTTTTTAGTGTCTAAACTCTTTTATTTTGAGTTAAATTAAGGTGTAACTTCCTTTTTTGAGGTCCTGGATGCTCCCTCTTGCTGTAGGTAAGCTTTGTATGTATGTGTTATGTGTATTTATTGTGTTTTTCATTTTTTCATGTCCGCGGGTTGCAGACGATTTTTGCGAGGTCGTAATTGGTTGTAACGTGTCTTGTACCTTTTTGCGAGGGCCTCAGTTGCTGGCAAGGAGCGCCTTTGGCTGCGCGAGCCCGCAAGAATGAGCAACGGCTTGCATGCTCACAATTATATTTGTGATATATATATAGTATATTATGATATTAGGTTGTATGTATGTATGTATATATATATATATATATATATATATATATATATATATATATATATATAAAACCACATAATAAAAACAATATTCTGATATATGTAATATATTTAATAATATACGTGGTATAATAATAATATAACAATATATATATATAATATATATATATATATATATATATATATATATATATATATACACACACATACACATAATATGTGGGTATATATATATATTATTGTTAATATTATTGTTAATATTAAACCACATAAGATATACAGTACTATGATATTAGGTTTGAATCATTATCTATATGAAATAGGTTTGTTTTGAAGATAATTCATGTAATTGTGTAAATCCACCTTAAGAGCCCATAGGAGCCTCTGTGACACGGCAGGGGCGGAGCCTGGGGTGCTCCTGCATTGGAGGATACAGAGCAGTGCAGGACAGACGGGAGAAGTGAGAAGTGAGAAGGTTTGGTCTGGAGCCATAAAGCTCAGGGCAGGGATCATGTGCAGTGACAGGGGTTATTAGATCTTGTTGATCAGGGGGAGATCTACTCAACACAGCCTGGAGGTATGGTGGCAGATCCATACACTGTATCCTGTGTTTATTCTCCATGCAAGTTATGAGTGGGTGGGCTGGTATAGTGGGGAGTATAGTGGGCGCTCCTTGCCAGCAACTGCGGCCCTCGCAAGGCCCGCAAGCGTGAGCAACGGCTCGCATGCTCACAATTATATATGTGATCATATCCATAATTTCAATACTTATTATGTATAAGACAACAGGTATAAAGCAAAACTGGCTCCATGAACTAATTGCACTTACTTTGATAACCATTGCACCACAATCTGGACTAACCATGATTGCATGAGTCTTGGGTTTTAGAATCGCATATTGTAGGATCTCATGTGCAAAGGACTTGGGAAGCGACTGGACATGCATGGAATTTAGGAGAACTTTAAAATTCCTAATGGGAGTGACTGGTGGCTCTGTGTCTCTTGTCAGCCTTTTAACCTAATTGTGCCTGGGGATTTTTACCTCCCTTTACCCTTTTCACCCTCCATCTACTAACCCCTGTGACCTCCCACTCTGGCACTCTCCTCCTCACCACACCTCTCCAAGTAGTCACATAGTAGTTGAGCTTGAAAAAAGATTATTAGTCCATAAAAAACAACCATTTTTGATCTCTTATGGTCCTTGTGATAAGTCAATTAACTGTTAATTGATACTCTCCCCTCTACTCCTCTTTTCATTTATCCCTCCATCTTGGAGAAACAAACAAGCCACTCTATCAAATATATGAACATTTTTAGTATTTCATTAGAAATATGTTGTGTACATGACTCATCATGGTTGACTTTATGTGCCTGAATGGTATATGATATGATTTTGAATCATGATTAAAAGAAGAGTCAATAAAGTTGAAATCTGCTATGATCCTGATACCTTACTCTGAAACTTGGCAATTCCTTTGTCAAGCAATAAAGCACTACTTTCACATATAGCAGATATTATGTTGCAAGTATCTCACAAAACATAAATATCTTGTATCACAATGAAAGTCATAAGTAAATATTTATAATGGGATAACATTATGTTTTCTCATTTTGAAAATTATTTCTACTTAATCCTAAATTTAGCTTTATACAGCTTTTTATTGCCTCATTTTAATCTTTCCCTCTCATAATTTGTGACACTTTCTTATACATATGCTGCTTTTTCAAATGAGAGAATTAACTTAAATTAGTCTTATCAACTGAGTTACATGAATAGATTGTATAATCTACAAAACTGATACCACAAATAAAGCTTAATAACCTTCATCACCATATTCATCTCTGGGTTATAAACTGGCAAGTGTTACAAGAATTAGCAAAGGAATCAATGCGGTTGCTGCAGCTGTTTAGAAAACAAATAATGTATTTTTCTATTGACACTCACTTTACAGAAACTTCGTCTACAATAAATATTTAGAAAATGGAAATTTAAATGTAAATAGTAACAAAGTGATCAGAGTCTTCTTCTATACTACATTTCTGTCATTGCATTCTATGTTATTTTGTGGAGACAGATACAGGACCTATACAGGATTCATGCTTACCTAGTCCAACTCTGATTTGTGCACCCCATACCTCGTTTATTACTACTAATTTTCCCTTTCCTTATCGATATCCTACATTTTCCAAACACATGTATTTGTGTTTGTATGGTATTTCAGGACTGGATCGCTCTTATGAGAGAGACCAGACTAATATACTTCAGGATATTCCTCCCTGTGAAGGGCACAAGTGAGCTGAAAAAGGCTTCATGACCCGTGCCGTGCAAAACACTGCTAAATGCATAGCACTTTACACATCACACTATGACCTACAAGATACACTATTACAAAAGCCGTAAAATGCTCACGAGACGCGTACCAGATTAATAACATTACGACTATACAATGCCACTTTACTCAATAAACCAACGGCTTTAACTTGCGCAGGCAGCCTATTTAAAATGCACACTTGAAACATTCATTACACTTTATAAGCAGGGCACCAACACTCAAAATGGATATTCTATGAAGACTACAAATACAAACAGATTGTTAGCTCTTCAGCTTATTGCTAGCTGCATATATCAATTATAAATAATAAAACAAGAAGAGGGGTGGGAGGGACAAGCGCAAAGCCAAACCAATCGTGAAATATGTACATCAAGGTTTATGATAGCAAATAATTAAAACCATTAAACTCACATTCAATATATCAATTCACGTTATATATGAGATGTCACAGATATTGTCCTGTCGTCCTTATGTTGCTTGATGTTTTTAATCCAGACGGCCCGATGTTTAGTGTCTCAATAGTCCAATATCCAATATATCAATTGTTACAGGGATACTTTTACAATTAAAGATAGAAAACAAATGAGAGAATCTGTCTTAGGGCTTTAGTGTACACACACAGATCCAGACCTCACTCCCCAGACTGAGACATCTATTGTTGAGGTTAGCAAGCCTCACATAAGATGCTCCAATATCAGTGAGTTTAGAGTCAGCACAAATGACAATTCATATAATGTTAGCTCTAATCTTATAATGGTGGATATAATTGAGACCCATCTATGGAGCCTCGCACATAAGGAATAAATAGGACCAATATGATGAAAATAGGTAAAATAGCAGCAACAATAAAATAAATAATGAGATTATAATAAAAGATACAAAGATCAAATTGGATTCTACCAGACGCGTTTCGGCCAAGTCTTGGCCTTTCTCAATGGTGATCTTAAATTGATTCAAAAGTACACGACCAAAAGTACACGACAGGAGAGGCTTGCAATGAGCACCAAAGGCGCTCATTCTGAGGCATGCAAAGAGTGCCAAATGCGCTCAGCTCTAGCCTCTCAATGAGCGCTGACGGTCCTGAGGCTCGCAATGAGCACCAAAGGCGCTCATTGCGGTGCATGCAATGAGCACCGAAGGCACTCAGAGCAAGCCTTGCAATGAGCGCCGAAGGTCCTCACAGTACAAAACGGTTTCAATTATCTCTCAAACAGCATTCCCATGGCTTCAAATTTTATTGCCCTGTCATTTTTTACGTGCAAGTCGCTAGTATATATATACTAGCGACTTGCCTGTCAAAAATGACGGGGCCATAAAATAAAGTGTTGAAATGCTGTTTGTCAAACAATGTGAGTGTACAGTGTGCCTCAACTATATAGACCCCTATAACACACTAATGAACGCATGTAATAACACTATAAGTGCCATGAGGGTCATCCCACATTACAGAAAATGAAAAAAATACATTACAACCACCCGCCACTACAGAAAAAAAAAATACACACCTGAAAAGGAAATACATAGAATACATACAATACAATACAAATAAAATACAATACAATACATCCCCCAATCTATCTAATATACAATACATCCTATCTATCTAAAATACATACCCTTAACATACATACAATACTATATAATATACAACACATCCTATCTATCTAAAATACATACCCCTAACATACATACAATCACATATATAGTTGTGAGCGTGCGGGCCGTTGCTCACGCTTGCGGGCAAGCGTAGCGGGCCGCGGCCATCGCAAAGCGAGGGCAGCGGGCGAGGGCCTCAGTTGCTGGCATGGAGCTCCAGCAACTGCGACCCTCGCAAACTTTACGTCACAACGCAAACAACACGACACACCAATTACGACCCTCGCAAACTTTTCCTCGCAATGCAAACAACATACGAAACACGTTAACACACGTTACGACCTCGCAACACTCGGACGCAACTCGCGAACATTACAAAATTCAAAACACAATACATACACACAGCACATACATAAAAAACTTACCTACAGCAACAGGGAGCATCCAGGACCTCAAAAAAACAACTTACACCTTGATTTCACTCAACATAAAAGAGTTTACACTCTAAAAAATGTGAGAAGCGACAGAAAAAATGGCCGCCGAGCAAAACGAAAATGAGGCTACACATGCAAACACCATACGAGACACGTTAGGACACATTACGACCTCGCAAAAATCGAACATAAAAACATTTAAAACACAATAAATACACACAACACACACATAAAAAGCTTACCTACAGCAAGAGGAACCATCCAGCACCTCAAAAAAGCAAGTTACACCTTCATTTAAATAAAAATAGAGTTTAGACACTAATAAAATCGCTAAGCAAGAGAAAAAAATGGGCGACGAACAAAACGAAGATGAGGCTATAGCACTCTAAACACGGAAAACACCACAACACACTCGCAAAACACCGCAAGAAACTCGCAAAACACCACGAAGCACCTACGGATAACCCGCGAAGACGCATACCACAGATTACCCACCATTTTACGCCAATGCTGAAGTACACCACTACGCTAACGGTTTCGTCTCGTGCACGCACAGTATTACACTGCACACATTCACCACGCTTACACAGCAGCTCCACACCACTAATGCTGCAGTAACATCAAAACACATTGACAGCTCTTCAACACAATGCTTCAAAATAGGTAAAGTATATTCATTTATTAATGTATTATATATTTCATTATTACACACCAAACAGCATTAGCTCACTTACAATTTCATTGACGTCATTTTTTGACGGGCAATTCGCTAGTACTATACAATACATCCTATGTATCTAAAATACATCCCACAATCTAATATACAATACTATATAATATACAATACATCCTATCTATATATTTATACAATAAATCCTAACTATCTAAAATACATCCCCCAATCTAACATAGAATACTATATAATATACAATACATCCTATCTATCTAAAATACATCCCCAATCAAATATACAATAAATCCTAACTATCTAAAATACATCCCAAAATCTAACATACAATACTATATAATATACAATACATCCTATCTATCTAAAATACATCCCCCATTCTAATATACAATAAATCCTAACTATCTTAAATACATCCCCCTAGGTAACATACAATAAATGCTATCTCTATATACAAACCCTAAATCTTAGCTAAAATAAAATTATTAAGACCACTTATCTTTGCAGATGTCCCTTCAGATCAGCAACCTAGGGGGAAAAAAGTTAGTACAACACATTTACAGAAAATAAATAAACATTCTAAATATTCTAAATATTGTACTCACCTTTCCATACATTAGTACAACATACATAAACATAAAAACAAAGTAAAATAAACATAATATACATTGTACTTACCTCCCCGCGATGTCCCCAGCCTCCTCCTCTTCTGCCCCGTCCTCGAACAATCCGCGCTCTATAATATTTTTTTTTTTACAAAAATGAACCTCCCACAGAGTTTTCCAGAAGAAAATTGGCAATGACGGCTTCTGATTGGCTGAAAACGTTGTTTATCAAATTCAGCCAATCAGAAGACACCAATGTGTGAGCCAATCAGAAAGGGATACACCCCAAAATCCCACTCTGATTGGATAATGCACCTGTCAATCTTTATTTAAACCAATCAGAAGGCTGTATTGCCATCAGCCAATTACAATGGGATACACCCCCTTGGGGTGATTTGCTGAAGACATCTGCGCCTTCTCATTGGCTGTAAAAATGATTGACATTGACAACAGAGAATCAGAAGGCATGAATGCCTTCAGCCAATCACTACGTGGGGGTGTATCCCATTGTGATTGTCTATTGTCAATGCAACCAATCAGAATGTGCAGATGCCTTCAGCCAATCACCCTGTGGGGGGGTATTCCAATGTAAAAGCAGGAAGGCATCTTGCGCCTAGTGATTGTTTTAAATAAAGATTGACAGGTGCATTATCCAATCAGAGTGGGTTTTTGGGGTGTATCCCTTTCTGATTGGCTCACACATTGGCACCTTCTGATCGGCTGAATTTGAGAGACAGCGTTTTCAACAAATCAGAAGGTGGCATTGCCTATTTTTTTTCGGAAAAGGCTCTAGGAGGCTCATTAACTTCAAGGAGGTCCGCGAGTGCGGATCTCCATTTATTTTTTGGGCTTTTTTAGAGCGCGGTTCCAGGGTGGGGCAGAAGAGGAGGAGGCCGGAGACATCGGGGTGAGGTAAGTACAATGTAGATTATGTTTATTTTATTTTGTTTTATGTTTATGTATTTGTACTAATGTTATGTTATTTTTTAACAGGGGCCGCTCCGGAGAAGTAGAAAAGAAGAAGGACGGGGACATGCTGGAAAGGTGAGTACAATATTTAGAATATTTAGAATGTTTATTTATTTTCTGTAAATGATGTACTATTTTTTTTATTTTTTTATTCTAGGTTGCTGATCTGAAGGGACATTTGCAAAGGTAAGTGCTCTTAATTATTTTATTTTTGCTTAGAATAAGAGCTTTTATATAGAGATAGCATTTATTGTATGTTAGATAGGGGGATGTATTTTATATAGATAGGATGTATTGTATATTAGATAGTGGGGTGTATTTTAGATAGATAGTATTTATTGTATATTAGATAGATTGTGGGATGTATTTTAGATAGATAGGATGTTTTGTATATTAGATTGTGGGATGTATTTTAGATAGATAGTATTTATTGTATATTAGATAGATTGTGGGATGTATTTTCGATACATAGGATGTATTGTATGTATGTTAAGGGTATGTATTTTCGATAGATAGGATGTATTTGGGGGTTATTGTATTTTATTTGTATTGTATTCTATATATTCTATGCATTTGCTTTTCAGGTGTGTAATTTTTTTTTCTGTAGTGGGCGGGGTTGTAATGTATTTTTTTATTTTCTGTAATGTTCCTTTTTTATTTCTTGTGACTTAGGTTTTTTATTTTCTGTAATGTAGATGTTTTTATTTTTTGAGATTTAGGTTTTTATATTTTATGTAATGTCGATTTTTTATTTTTAGTGACTTTTTTTATTTTATTTTCTGTAATTAGAGTGTTGGAGGGGTTTATTAGGGGGTAGGTAGGTAGTGTAGGTAGGTAGTGTAGGTGTTAATAAGTTAGTGTAGAGGGGGGTTAGTTTAGATTTTATGTTTTATTGGGGGGTATAGTTCAGTGTAGTGTTTATACTTAGTGTCATGATGGTTCTTGAGGACCGTCATGGCACTTATGTGATTAATGTTGGGTTGTAACAGCCCCATAAGGGTCATAAAATACCCTTATGGGACTGATGGGGATCAATAGAGGCTTCTGAGGGTGTGTATTGACGCCCATGAGTAACAGGGTTATTTATTGGCTTATGGGGGTCTGTATTGACTTCCATGAATGACAGGGTTAATTAAGTGCTTATGGGGGGCTGTATTGACCCTCATGAGTGTCGAGGTTAATTAAGTGCTTATGGGGGTCTGTATTGACCCCCATGAGTGACAGGGTTATTTATTGCCTTATGGGGGTCTGTATTGACCCCCATGAGTGACAGGGTTATTTATTGCCTTATGGGGGTCTGTATTGACCCCCATGAGTGTCAGGGTTAACTATAGGTTTATGGGAGTCTGTATTGACCATCATGAGTGA
The DNA here is from genome assembly GCA_027410445.1 of Discoglossus pictus. Classification (NCBI taxonomy): domain Eukaryota; kingdom Metazoa; phylum Chordata; class Amphibia; order Anura; family Alytidae; genus Discoglossus; species Discoglossus pictus. The sequence continues at coordinate 271,790,131 of CM050164.1, forward strand.
CAGGGTTAATTAAGGGTTTATGGGGGTCTGTATTGACCCCCATGAGTGACAGGGTTATTTATTGGCTTATGGGGGTCTGTATTGACCCCCATAAATGACAGGGTTAATTATGGGTTTATGGGGGTCTGTATTGACCCTCATAAGTGACGTTGTTAATTAAGGGTTTATGGGGGTCTTTATTGACCCCCATGAGTGACAGGGTTAATTAAGGGTTCATAGGGGTCTGTAAGTCCCACGTCTCATATTTTTTTGTGTAAGTCCGTATATAGTGATTGCGTGTTAGATTTATTTTGGTAGTGCCGCTTGTGTGGGTAACCACGTGTTTGAAACCACGTGTGAGGCGCCATAGAGCCTCCACCTCCGCAGCCGACGTTGGAGCCTCCACAAAAAATTGACAAACCCACTACAAAAAAATATATATTTCAAAATGCACTTATATATCTGTAATATTGCTCATTGGCTGACAGGGATAGCACACTCAAAGCAGTTATATATTTAAAACACTTTATTATGCTCTGAGACCTGCAAAAAAGGTCTATTTTACTTTGCACTACAAAAAATATATATTTTACAAATCACTTATATATGTGTATGAATTCTCATTGTCTGACACTGATAGGACCCTACAAGCAGTTAAATATTTAGATCAGTTTATTATGCTCTGACACCTGTTACATTTCATATCAATGCTTAGGCCTTTATGTTTTGCATGTTGGCCAATTAATCAAAATACTTTCAGTGATTAATTAATTAATTGAATGCAAACATTTAAAAATGCTTTTCATGTAATTTTACAGTTTGCTCTTCTCTGTGAACACTGGACCTGCATTAACAGAGTGTGAGCTCTGCAGCATATCATCTGCAATGACATCACCATTACAGGTATATGATTTAATGATGCCTTTTTAGGAAAACATGATTTAGTCTTTTTGTTTTGCATTAATCACAGTTATTGATTAAGTAATTAATTAACATATATTAATGTATTCATTAATTAGTAATTCATAATTTAAAAAAAATTGTGGGGGGGGGCAATGACCTCATTTATTCATATATATATACTTAGCTATTTACCTTTTAATGTATGCAATTAAACATCACACATTGATTAATTAATTAATTCAATCCAAAAATTTAAAATCCTTTTCAGGTCATTGGACTGTTTGATCATAGCTCTTTGTGTTTGGATATTAAATTTACATTTCAATGATGCTGTTTTTTATGAAAAAAATGATTAGCTCTTTATGTTTTGCATTGATGTCAGTTATTCATTCATTAATTAATGTATAATAATGTATTAATTATTATTTTTATAAATAATAATATTTTACATTGACCTTAGTTATCAATACATATGTGCTTAGTTCTTCTTCATATATGCCAATTAAACATCAGATATTGATTAATGAATTAATTTAATGAAAACATTGCAAATGCCTTTCAGGTAATTTTACTGTTTCATTACAGCTACTTAGCTTTTGCATTGATGACAGATAAAAACCAAATGTACAATAAAAAAATGGTATCTTACAGATTTGAAGAAATAAAAGGCCACAACTACAAGAACATCACAAAGTGGAAAATAACTTACAGCCATATTAAATTGCGATTCGGACAAATGAATAGGACTCTATTTAAGCACATAGCATATTTTTTTACAGAAGTTTTTAGTTAGTGAACTTTTATCCAAAAGTAAGGTCTTCACTGACTAAAAACTTCTGTAAAAATAATATGCTATGTGCTTAAATAGAGCCCTATTCAATTAGCTGAATCACAATTTAATAAGGCTGTTTATCTATGAATACTTCAGGTAAGTACAAATAAAAAATTACTCCTGTCATGATTGCCATTGTTTGCTATATAAGAAAATATTACAATTGAAACTAAAACGCCTGTATTTACCATTACGGATTACAATGGCGGACAACGCAGAAACAAAGAAAGAACGGAAAACAAGAATGGTAAGGGAATGGTAGCAAAGATGGAGAGATGCACAGTCCCCTGAGACTTCACAAAGATTAAGAGAAGAAGACCGACAGGGACTTGGCAATAAAATAAAAATTAGTCAAAGGACAAACTGACTGTGATTACTTCTTTTACATGCTCCCGGAGCACAAAGTTATGAACATTTACGCACAGTCAGTGACATAGTTTATGATACTTTCCAATTAGCTGCCAGACATCAAAACTTCCTGACAGATGATACAGAATGGGAGAAATGTCTGAAAGAAGCAGCACTATGTCAAATGCCAAAGCAAATAAGAGAACAATTTGCATTCATTTAATCTTTTGCAATGTACCTGATGCATTAGCTTTGTGGGAAACATTTAAATTAAATATGTGTGAAGACTTTTTGAAATGTTAGAATGAGACCATTGTGCTTTTAAAAGCATTAATGGAAATTCAAGAAATCTTTCTTTGTCATGGGTTAAATTGTGCAAGTTTTAATTTGCCTGATCCAGGACTTATAGATGAAATAAACTGTGAAGACTATGAGACTGAGCTTGAAAACCAAGAAACACAAGAAAAAATCGCAACTTTAAATACATTGCAATTGCAAGCATTTAACGCCATCACAAATTCAATAGACGATGACATGCTCAAAGAGTGTTATTTCTATCTAGATGGTCCTGGTGGATCAGGAAAAAGGTATCTTTATAATTTATTGATGAATTACATTCAAGCATAGGGTAAAATAGCACTGCCATTTGCAACAACTGGAATTGTCGCACTTTTGTTAGAAGGTGGCAGAACTATGCATAGTGGATTTAAACTGCCAGTTCCTATTCTAGAAACATCAGTGTCAGATATTCAAATTAATTATTTATAAGCCAAAATATATTAAAAAAAAAGTAAATTAATTTTCATAGATGAGGCAATGATGATGTCCAGGCATGCCCTGCAATGTATTGATAGATTATTAAAAGAAGGTGGATAATGATTTGCCATTTGGGTGGAAAGGTGATGTTGTTAGCAGGAGATTTTAGGCAATCATAACCTGTTGTGCCACATGGAAATAGAACTGACATCGTCGAAACATGTATAAAGACAAGTAAACTGTGGAAAATATTTGCACACCTGAAATTAGAACTAAATATGAGATCAAATTGTAGAAGGAAAACATCCACAAATAAATAATCTACCTGATAATACCATTACAATTCCTTCACAAATGATTTGTAACGAATCACTAATATCGGCAATCTTTCTAAATACAATCAATAACGAGGATTACTCAGACATTACAAACAAAGTGATTTTAGCATTGAAAAATATAGATGCCTTGAATCTAAATAACAACATTTGAAAAATTCATCAATGCACCCAAAAAAAATGATTACAGTGCAGATTCAGTTTTGGCTGATGACAATGACAGTGAATCTAACTTTAGCATAGAATTAATCAATTCTTTAACACCATCTGTTGTGCCACCACATGTTTTGCAATTGGAAAAAAAGGGGCAATTTTCATGCTACTAAGAAATATGAATCCCCAAAAAAGGACTTTGTAATGGGACCAGATTAATTGTGCAGGATTTCAGAGAACATTTCATACATGCAGAAATTATGAATGGTACCCATAAAGGTGAACAAGTTTTTATACAAATAATTGATTTGTCTCTAAGTGAGAGTGGTTTGCCTTTTATCCTTCAAAGGAGACAATTTCCCATTGTCATGGCATTTGCCATGACCATAAATAAACCCCAATGACAAACTGTGTGGCTATTTTTTTTACAGGAACCTGTATTTGCACATGGCCAACTCTATGTTGCTGTTTCAAGATGCAAAAATCCAGATGACACTAAAGTTTATATTCAAAAAACAAAGTCAAGGGGATTTATTAGATAATGGACAAATGTTTATAAAACACATTGTTTACTATGAGGTTCTGTAAACATACTGTAGAGAACAGTGGGTTTTTTTCAATGACAACATTTGATGTCAGTTGGACTCTTTTTAGAGGACCAATATTTCACTTAGGAAACTCTATAAAATGGCAAAAAACATAGAGAACAATGGTTTTACTTCCACGACGAACTTTTATGTCACTGGGACTCTTTTTAGAGGACCACTATTTCACTTAGGAAACTCTATGTGCCATTTTGAAGAAATACTAAAATCACAAAAAACAAGTGGAAATAAATTAAATAAAATAGACAGTGTCTTGGAAATGTCCTTTTGGCAGGATTGGCACCACAAAACATTTACAGTTTAAATGTTATTATATTAAGTTACTGTTTGTAATGTTACAATTGTATTTTACAAGGTGGGAAAAGTGGATTAATGTAATTAAGGTTTCATGTTAGTAGAAGAATGAACATTTCTTGGAAAATGTAAAAGTATAATTAAATTATGAATATTTATCCAGGGAGTAATCTGATCACCAGTTAATGGGGTCTGGAAGGAATTCATTTGTTTTACTCCTTTGATACAATTTGTTAAGTTGCAATGTTTTTTTTCTGTTTGCTTTCTTCTGGATTCAATATTCAAGATCAATGCATTTTTATAAAAATAAAATGTAAATGTTATTACATTATGTTAATGTTTGCACTGTTAAAAGTGTATTTTGCAAGGTTTGGATTTTTTTTTATTGTATTTAATTAAGGGTTCATGTCAGTAGGAGGATTAATATTTCTTGCTACATTGAAATGTAAAATGAAAGCGAAAGTATTGATCCAGGGACTTATCCGATTGCCAGTTAATGGGGTCAGGAAGGAATTCATCCCCCCCCCCCTTTGACACAATTGGATAAGTTTCACTGGGGGGGTTCTATTTGCCTTCCACTGGATTCAAAACCTATGTGGTTTAACAGTACTTGATCTACAAGATGCAGGTTACAAAGCATTACGTAATGGTTTACAATACTCATTCATACAAAGTCGCCAGTTGTTATATTATTTCTGCATAGTTAACAATTTACAAATGTTAATATTGTTTAAAAGGTTTACCAGTCATTCAACTACAAGGTGCATGTTAAAAAGCAATATGTAATGGTTTACAATACTGATTCACACAAACTTATATTCTTTTTTATACTTATTCATACAAACTTATATTCTTTTTTATATTGTTAAAAAAGAATGGTTTACCAGTTGTTGAACTACAACTTACATGTTAAAAAACAAACAAAAAATTTTTTTTTACTATAATTGTTGTACTTCTTTGTAGATAACTAAAATGTTAAGATTGTCAGAGACTCACATTGTGTGGCAAGCAGCATTCCCAGCCTCATTGCCGTAATTTTTGATGGGCAAGTTGCTAGTATTTATATAAAGAGTAAGGTAGCTGTAATTGTCCAGTAGTCTAGTTGAATTATCAGAGTTTTGCAGTATATGGTGATACCTTTTTTATTGGACAAACGTATTCATTTATTCTGAAAAGCTTTTGAGAATATATGTTTCTTTGTCAAGTCTTTAGCATTAGTAATGCTAACGACTTGATAAAAAGAAGTATATTCTCAAAAGCTTGTTAAAATAAATGAATACGTTTGTCCAATAAAAAGGGTATCGCCATATTCTGCAATAATCTGACTATTCAACTATATATGTAATATTTTTTTTCTTATTGTAGGGCCTCCAGCCTATCCTACTTGCCCCCCAGCCTATCCTTCATGCCCCCAGCTTATGCTCATAGCGCCTCCTAGCCTATGATCAATGCCCTCCCCAGCCTATGCTCAAAGCCCCCCCCCCCCCACCAGCTTAAGCTCAAAGGCTCCCCTAGCCTATGCTTCATGCCCCACACTGCCTCATCGGCCCTCTCTTACTACCTACCTTGATTAGGAAGTTGCTTTCTCCATGTCTCCCCTACCTGCGTATTTCTGCAGAGACAAGGACTTCCTAAATTATGTCACTTGTGTGTGACCTCATTCAGGAAGTCCCTGTCTCTTCAGAAAAATGCAGGCAAAGGAGACATGGAGGAAGATAAATCAACTCCCTGATCAATGTAAGCAGTACGAGGGGGTTGATGAGGCTGCCCTCCCCCCCCCACAACAGGGCTCCGGTGCTTTGGAACCACCTGCACCAGTGATAGCTCCGCCACTGCATAGAGCTGCCTATTAAGGACAGTTCTCTGCCTGAGCACCTCTATGGCTGGTATTCCATTATCATTACTCAGATAATAAGTCACATAGCTAAATAGCAAGGCAACTCTAACAGTTGGCTCTGGTGATCGTGACTTACTCCGCCTGAAACTGACCCTCCACCTTGATCCTTGGTCTGTGAATATTTTGGACATTGCCATACAAATCTACAATTTAGGTAATATTAAGACAGATCTATACCTTAAGTTCACAGTCAGAACAGTACCATACATTTTGAAAGTGCTCATTTACCCAGCACCAAAAAAGCCTTTCCAACAGGCGAGTTCCTCAGATTAAGAAGAAACTGTTTGAACATGTTGGATTTTAAATAGAGGGCTAAGAATTGAGAAACAGACTCTCTTTGAGAGGTTATAGTAAGAGATGTACAAAAGCCGTTTATTATTGAGGCCCTGCATACATTTAGGAATGAGTTACTACTACCTAATCCTCTTAAACAGGGGGATGAGGTGTAGTGAAGATTGTAGGTGGTTTCAATATGGAATGGAGGCAAATCATGAACATTGTCAATAAACCTTCTAATGTATTACGGACAGATGAGGATTTCAAACCAATAATTGGTGATACAATTAAAGGAGATCACACAATCTGAAGGATATTTTGGTAACTAGTAATTAGCTTAGCAAAAATAATTATGTCCCCTCTAACAGTGTAAGGGGTAACTTTGGTTGTGAAATTCTGTCGCTACCTAATTAGTAGAACATGGGGTTAAAATAACATCTAATTTTCCTGGATTATGAATGCATCTGATAGGGGACAATCCGTAGTATATAATATATTTTTTTGCCTGGAAAATACCAAAATGAATATTTACAAACTCACCCTGATGTTTGCTAAACCTATCAGTGTGCAAGATGAGGCTTTTGTCAGTTGACAACCCTGAAAATCCCTGCTATTAGAATAACATTCATAATTCGATTTGGCCAATCAGAAGAAAGCAGATACATTTGTATCATACTCTGGGGTTCATGTGTTGCAAAGCAGCCTAGGATATGTAGTCTCTTTCTCTCTATACCCTTGTGCTCTGATTCAATTGTAAGCTTAGACTCCACTCAGCCATGTGATTTCATCCAGCAGCAAGTACTTCCTTTGGATGGTCAAACTCCATATCTTGTTGAATTTCCTGTATGTACTTGGTATTGTAAGCTTCCTGCCTATAACTTTGTAAGTAAACAGAACTTATCTATATAACACACCATTTTCTGATAATCACTGCCTGTTTCTTACCAAAAATATGAAACCCAGGAAATGTATATATACTTTTAAGGATAAGATAAATAAGGTACATTACTTTTAATATGTTGCTAATTGTAGCACAACCTGCCTGGAAAGCCCATATGGTCTTTGGTATGTGGGCATGACCTGTGAATTGATAAAATGCATGGGAGAGCACTTGTCGAACATAGGCAATGCCCAATTGGATCTTCATAAAAGGAAGAATTGGACCACTGTGGCAATGTATTTATTTAAGAATAATAGCTCAAACCCTCTTTTGAAATGCTGAGGTTTACAGAAAGTTTCATTTGGGATCAGAAGAGGAAATCTTGACGAGAGTAAATTGATCTTTTTGTTGAATACATTAATTCTGCATGGCCTTAATGAGAATATAATTTTTCTGTCTTACATAGGTACATACATACATAATAGTATAATATTTGAGGTTGAATAAAGACTGTTAGTCCATCAAGTTCAACATTTTTAGATCTCTTCTGATCCTTTTAATATGTGGACTATTTGTTAATAATTGTTAATTGATCCAGAGGAAGGCAAACAGAAAAAAAAACATTGAAACAAAAAAAAGCAAAATTCCTTCATGACCCCAGAGACTGGCGATTCAAATTCTCCCTGGATCAATATTCCTTTGCTAGTTATCTAGGATAACCTTGAATGTCCTCTGTATTCAAAAATATATTTAACTCATTTTTAAAGTTATCTATCAAATTTGCTGTCACCACCTCCTTTGGTAGATAATTCCACAGTTTAACCACCCTAACTGTGAAGAACAATATTCTTTCTTTAAGGTGATTTTTTTTTCCTCTAACCTCAAGGGATGTACTCTTGTTAAAAAATCTCTTGGTACAAAATGTTCACTTGATAAAGCCGTATATTGGCCATGGATGTATTTAGAGAGGTAATCATATCCCCTTGTAGAATACTTTTTTTATAGGGAAAATCAATTTGATTTGGTTAGTCTTTCTTCATAACTTAACCCCTCCATTCCCCTTACTAGTTCTGTTGCCCTTCTCAGTACTTTTTCCAGCTCTAAAAATGTCCTTTTTTTGAAGTGGTGTCCAAAATTTTACTCCATATTCGAAATGAGGGCGTACTAGAGATTTGTATAGTGGCAGAATTATATTTGTTTCCCTGGCTTCTATACCCTTCTTAATACATGCTAATATTTATTCTTGCCTTTGCAGCTGCTGCTTGGCATTGAGCACTGCTACCTAGGTGGTTGTCCACAAGTACTCCCAAATCCCTTTCAATATCAGATACCATTAGATTTGCTCCATTAAGATTATACTATTTTTCCTTTCCAAATTCATAACCTTACATTTATTCGTATTAAATCTCAACTGCCATTTACCCACCCATTTCTCTAATGTATGCAAATCTCTTTGTAGGGAAAGTACATCATTATCTGATTTAATTACGTTACACAACTTAGTGTCATCAGCAAAAATGGAGACACTAGTTTCGAGTCCTACTTCTACTTCATTAAAAAAAAGTATAAAAAAGGAGAGGACCTAATACTGAACCTGAGGAACCCCACTTACCACATTAGTCCAATCAGAGTCATTTCCATTTACAACAACCCTTTGCTTCCTGTCTTTCGATCCATGAGCAGATATTTACTGCAATTCCTGTATCCCTTAGTTTGCTCAAAAGTCTCCCATGTGGCACTGTATCAAAAGCCTTTGCAAAATGTAAGAAGACTACATCCACTGAGTTGCCTTGATCCAGGTTCCTACTAACCTCCTCATAGAAACAAATTAGATTTGTTTGACATGACCTATCTCTCATAAATCCATGTTGGCTCCTACTTATAATGCTGTTTGAATAGACATACTCTTGCATATTATCCCTTATTAACCATTCTAAAAGCTCTCCCACTACAGAAGTGAGGCTTACAGGGTTATAAATCCCAGGATCTACTCTGGTCCCCTTCTTCAATGTAGGTAGCACCTCCGCTTTTCTCCAGTCATCTGTGACCCAGTGTTGAGTGAATCATGAAAAACTAGATATAATGGTTTGGCTATTACAGAACCTAGTTCCCTCAGTACCCTTGGATGTATTCCATCATCATCCGGGGCTTTATTGTCATTTATTTTTTTCCAACCTCTTTTGGCTTTTTTCTTGCGTTAACCAATTATTTGGTGAAGGTAATGTTGCTCCATTGGTGCAGTGACCCAACCACTGGTACCTCCCTTGTATATACAGAAGAAAATAACCTATTTGGCTCATCTACCTTTTCCTGGTCACTAATTGTCAGACGGCCTGTTTCCCATTGTAATGCTCCTATAGCATTCATCCTGGCCCTCTTCCCATTTATATACGTAAAAAATATTTTTCTGTTAGACATACTCTCTTTTGCGACTAATTTTTCATTTTCTATTTTAGCCAGTCTAATAGCCCTTTTGCAAGCCTTGTTGATTTCCTTGTAATCCCGAAAAAGCAGTCCCTGTCCCCTCTTGTTTGTATAATTTAAATGCCTGTTTTTTACTCGGTATCTTGATCTTTAAATCATTGTTAAGCTCCATTGAATGTGATTTACTCCTTTTACTTTTATTCCCATATAGTATATACCAATGTATGTATATATGTTGTCCATTTATGTTCAGTATTTTTACATACCAGTTCTCTGTCCCAGTCTATACTTTGTATTGCTGCCCAGAGACTGTTAAAATCTGGCCTTTTAAAATTAAGAGTTTTTGTTGGCCCCTTACAGTTTTTTTTTAAATGTAATCTCAAATGAGACTGTGTTGTGATCACTGTTTCCCAAAGGTTACCATATTTCAACATTTGATACCATATCAATATTATTTGTGATGACTTAATCTAAGATGTCCTAATTTCTAGAAGGCTCTTGTATAACCCAGGCCAGATAATGATCCCGGAGTATACTCAAAAACCTGCTCCCGTTACACATACTGCTGGTCTCATTCATCCAGTTTATTTTAGGGTATTTAAAATCTCCCATTGTTAGAACTTGCCCATGCTTAGCTGCATTTCCAACCTGTAACAATAATTGTTTTTCCTCCCTTTCAATTATTTTTGGAGGTTTATAGCATACTCCAACCAATATTCTTTTGGAATTTGCTGCTCTGCTTCTTAACTCTACCCACAAACATTCAACATTACCGCTAGTTCCAGCATCAATATCTTCTCTGACTATAGGCTTAAATTCGGCTTAACATACAGACAAATCCCTCCTTTTACCATTGCCCCTATCTTTCTTAAATAGGTTATAACCATCCAGATTAACTGTCCGTCATGAGATTCATCCCACCATGTTTCGGTAATGCCTATTAAATCACATTTTTCGTTAATTGCCAATAATTCTAGCTCTTCTATTTTTCCTGGCAAGCTTCTGGCATTAGTAAGCATACATCTTATGTTATGAGTTTGACGTTTTGAGGTGCCAGCCTCTGTACTTGAATTACTTAGTAATACCTCCACAACATGCCAAACCAAGCACCTGGGAGACAGCAAAGTGCTCCATTGCTGGGATCTGGGACCTGTCTACCTTCCTAATAATAGAGTGCCCTACCACCAAAACCTGTCTGTTGTGCTGCCTAATCTGCCCTCCCACTCCTCCAGTAGAACTGTTCTTCCTCCTGTTAGATGGCACAGCTCTAGCTGGCATTGCCATTCCTGAATGGACATCCCCAACAGTTTCACTCAATCTGGCAAATCTGTTGGTGTTTGCCAACTCAGTATTGCCCTGCCTCCTGCTCCTGTTGCCTCTGCTTCCCCTTCTAACTGCAACCCAGCTACCTCCCTGGACATCCTCACTAGCCCTAGCTCCACCCTCCATGGTAGGCCCAGCTAAACTGTGCTCTGTGAGCACCAACCCCCTTTCCAGTGGAATATCAGTGCTGCAATTCTCCTCACCTGTTCTACAATCTGAGCTTCTGGAGAGGCAACATGCTCACACCTTTCATAGAGCTATGGAACCTGGATCATCTGTTCCAGTAGTGCATACATATGAGGTCGCCACTGGATTGACTCATAATTACAAAAAAATAAAAAAAAAATACTACAATTTGACCCTTTTCTTTGATCTCTCTCCTGTAAACCGTCACACACAAGGCCCACATGTATATGCAAATTTTACCCAGGTAAAAACACTCCCCTCTCACCTGTACCAAATCACTGCACATAGGAAATAAACACACTTTACTTGTCTGAGCAAATCAGATGCAAACAGTCGGACACAAAGCCCAAACTTATATGTAGTTTTAACCCAGGCAAAAACACTCCCCTCTCACATGTACCAAATCACTGCACACAGGGAATAACACACTTTACTTGTCTGAGCAGATAAGATGCAGTCACACACTAGGCCCAAACTTACTGTATATGCAAGTTTAACCCAGGCAAAAACACTCCCCTCTCACCTGTAAATGCTTAGACATGAGATACAACTGATAAACAAGAGGATGTGGCAAATTGTGATTAATTGTTAACAACATAGAATATTGAAATACAGTAACTTATATAAAATATTGATATACTTCATATAGAATAACAAAATAAAGATGGGTGTGTAGCATTAATATTCCCAATTAGAATAATGCATGTTAAATATAATAAAACTAGCTACTTGCCCGTCAAAAATGACGACAAGAAAATTGTAAGACTGGGATTGCTGTTTGACACACAATGTGAGTCTCTGACACTCTTAAGCTTTTTGTTATCTACAAACAAGTACAACAATTATAATAAATGTGTTTATTTTTTTAACATGCAACTTGTAGTTCAACAACTGGTAAAGCATATTTTTTAAATAATATTAACCTTTTTAATTGTCATCTATGCAGGAATAATATAACAATGGATGAACTTTGAATGAATCCGTATTGTAAAACATTACATAATGCTTTTGAACATGCAACTTATAGTTCAAGTACTGGTGAACCTTTTTTTTAATTTAACAATAGTAACATTTTCAATTGTGAGCTATGCATGAGTAATATAACAATAGGTCAACTTTGTATGAATGAGTATTGTAAACCATTACATGATGCTTTGTAACATGCAACTTGTAGTTCAACTACTGGTAAACGACATAGGTATTGAATCCAGAGGAAGGCAAACAGTAAAAAAAAATGTTTCTTCCTGACCGAATTATATACTTTAATTAACTATACATTTCAATTTATCAAATGCTTAACAAATGCTTATCCTCCTACTAACACAAACTCTTAATTACATACAATGAAACAACTTTCCACACCTTTTAAAATACAATTTTAACATTACAAACAGTAACTTAATGTACTAACATTTAAACTGGCATTGTAAGAAAATGCAACTTAAATGTTTTCTGGGGGCAATCATGCCAAAAGGCCACGTCCAAGACATTCCAATATGTTACTTTGTCTTTGCTGGTGTTTTTTCCCACTTGTTTTTTGTGTTCTTGTAGTTATTGAAAAAGGCACATAGAGTTTCCTATGTGAAATAGTGGTCCTCTAAAAATAGTCCGCCAGACATCTAAGTTCGTCCATGGAGTATAAACAACTGATCTCTATGTTTTTAGCCATTTTATAGAGTTTAATATGTGAAATAATAGTCCTCTAAAAAGAGTCTGAGTGACCTCAAAGTTCGTCCTTGAAATAAAACCACTGTTCTCTATGTTTGTAGTTTTTTGGGGGGGGAATTTGTTGTTGAGATAAAAGCACTTTTCTTTTTTGTAATGTAAGTTACAGCACCGCATAATAGACAATGTTTTTTTATAAAAATGTGGCCATCATCTAATAAATCCCCCTGATTTTGTTTCTTTTCAATATAAATGTTAATGTCATCTGGATTTTCACATCTTGAAAAAGCAACATAGAGTTGGCCATGTGCAAATACAGGTTCCTGTAAAAAAAATAACCAGACTTAAAAGTTTGTCCTTGGGATTTATTTACGGTCATGGCAAATGACATCACACTGGGTCAATGTCTCCTTTGAAGGACAAAAGGCAAACCACTCTCACATAGAGACAAATCAATTATGTGTATAAAAACTTGTTAACCTTTATCGGTACCATTCATAATGTATGCATGTATGAAATGTTCTCTTAAATCCTGCACAATTAATCTGGTCCCATTACAAAGTCCTTTTTTTGGGATTCATATTTCTTAGTAGCATCACAATTGCCCCTTTTTCAATTACAAAACATGTGGTGGCATTCCAGATGGTGTTAAAGAATTGATGAATTCTATACTAAAGTTAGATTCACTGTCTTTGTCATCAGCCAAAACTGAATCTGCACTGTAATAATTCTTTTAGGTGCATTGATGAATTTAAAAATGTTGTTATTTAAATTCAAGGCATCTATATTTTTTTATGCCAATATCACTTTGTTTGCAGTGTCTGAGTAATCCTTGATATTGATAGTATTTAGAAAGATTGCCAATATTAGTGATTTGTTGCAAATCATTTGTGATGGAATTTCAACAGTATCATCAGGTAGATTATTTATTTGTAGATGTTTTCCTTCTCCAATTTGAATTAGCCAGTCATTGAATTCATTTTGGTCTTCATATCTCATATTTAGGTATTTTTAGGTGAGTTAATATTTTCCACAGTTTATTTGTCTTTATACATGTTTCCACGATCTCAGTCCTATTTCCATGTGGCACAACAGGTAATGTTTTCCTAAAATCTCCTGCTAACAACATCACCTTTCCACCCAAATGGCAAATCATTATCCACCTTCTTTTAATAATCTATCAATACATTACAGGGCATGCCTGGACATATCATCTGCTAGGAAATTTTGGTGTCTTGCAGCTAATTTGGAAAGTATCATAAACTATGTCATTGACTGTGCGTAAATGTTCATATCTTTGTGCTCCGGTATAATGTAAAAGAAGTAATCTTAAACTGAAACAATGTCTTTTGGACTAACGGTATAAATTATTGGGATCATTTTATTTGTATCTTTTTTCATTGTCGCCATTGGCCATTTACGAATACATAGTGATATGGAATCTTAATGTATAAAAATTATCTGGCAACAGTGTCCTCACAATTTAATTGAAACCAAGCAGTAAGTGTTGTTGTTCTATGATCATTTTGGGCTAGAGCATTTCTTTCATTCTCTGCAGTAAAGCAAACACATTGACTTTGTGGCAAATGTACAGCTAATCGATACACATCATGTGACCGATCATGCTTCTCGAATTTCAGAAGACGCCACATTGCTTCTGGAGCACTGACAAAGCGAGCATCTAAATAACATGAAAGTTCATCATGCAAAATTGGATTGTCTTGGTAATTTTATGCACCTTGCACAACAACAATTGCTGCATAATATCCTTTGTGTATATATATATATATATATATATATATATATTTATTTATTTATACACATATTTGATGGATTTGATAGAAGTGCAAGCTTCCACATTTACGTGTGCACTGTACTTCATCAGCAAATGTGGATTGTGTGGAACTACATCTCTATTATCAACCTTTTCACCACAAATAATAGCAGTTTGTCCTTCTCTTCTTTTATACAAAGGGTAACCATCACAATTAGCATACATTTGCATTTGAAATTGTTTTGTAAACTCTTTTGTGCATTTTTTATTTTCCAGCAACATAATCCATCAATCCACAATATGGTTCTATGCAAAGCTTGTTTGGTTGAAATTTGATAAAATTTGAATTATTAGCTTCGACTTGTAGATATGAATCAATAATCCATTGTTGTGTGTTTCCCCCCGCATAAAATAGGATTAAAATTATTCTAAATAGCAGTTTGTGCCACTTTATATTACTGCATAGAAATATTGTTTCTAACACAAACTTTACTATTGGGATAACTTAGCTATTGTAATTTTGGTTCCCATCCTTGCTCACCATTTGGAAATAAAATGTGATATGTCATTGGATCGAAATTACTACTTAATATATTTATGTTTATAAAAGTTTGCTCTTCGTTGTGTGGATATATTCTAATATCCCGCTAAAATGGTGGTTCACCATCTTCATTTTTAAAGAACATGGCAACCTCATTTACTGTTGGTAAATTATAACGTCTTTGATCAGTATTGCAATCTCTTTTGAGAACCATATTTACTCTTGGCATTGGCAATTGATGTACAGTGCCTTGCAAATGTATTCACCCCCCTTGGCATTTTTCGTGTTTTGTTGCCTCACAACCTGGGATTAACATGGATTGTTTGAGGATTTGCATAATTTAATTTACAGAACATGCCCACAACTTTGAAGATGCTTTTTTTTCATTGTAAAGCAAGCAACAAATAGGACAAAATAACAGAAAAAGTCAATGTACATAACTATTTACCCCCTAAAGTCAATACTTTCTAGAGCCACCTTTTGCGGCAATCACAGCTCCAAGTCGCTTTGGATAAGTCTCTATGAGCTTGCCACATCTTACCACTGGGATTTTTGCCCATTCGCATAGCCGGTTTCTAATGTTTAAAAAATGACAAATATGCCTCGAATTAAGTTGAAACCTCACTCACAGGCTTCCTGGCTCTCCCCCTATGCTGTATAAGTTTTTAAGTTAATTTGAGACATATTTATGTTTTTTGGTTTGTTTTTCGATGTCCACGGTACGGCCGTTAAATTTGCATTTTTGCAAGATTGTTTTTTGTCCCTCCTGCCTCGAGCTTCAATGGTCGTTTTTTTTTTCTAAGTCCCGCATTCCTCAACTGCTTGCAGCCTTAGGCGCTCATATCAGCCTAAGTCCTGCGTGCTTAAATGCCTCAACTGCTCGCCTCTCTTTGCGAGGCCCGCCAGGCAATGAGCGCCTTCAGTGCTCATTGCCTAAGTCCTCCAAGCTCAATGCCTCAACGGCTCGCCTCACGAGGCTCGCAAGAGTGACAACAAATGGCAGTTTGACAATTATAATATTTGATTAAAAATAAAAACATACATTTTAACCATCTCTATTTTTAAATCTGGAATTGATCAATATTTAGTGACTCATTGGAGTATGTGATAATTATTACCTACCTTTATCATAAAACGCTAGTCAAACCTTATATTATTTGGGGAGATGAGTTTAATCTCCAAGATTTGGAACCAATACTAATTAAAGCTTGATTTTAAATAATGGCAGTTTGACAATAAATGGTTACTTCGATTTTCCAGTTTGGTCAAGTGACCCCTGTCAAGTCTTTAAATGCTTGTTTGTCTCCTAAATACGTGTGTCTCCTTAAGACCTCCGTAGAAGCTCTAACTCTCAGCATGAATGTCAGGCCTTTTCCTCTAGAGTCTAACGTTGATCATGTCAGACACTGTGTTTGACATAGGCGAGCAGAGTCAGCCACGATCACCAGAACCAACTTTTAGAGAATCCTTGCTATTTGGCTATGTGACTGATTATCCGAGTAATGTAGTGGCAGTTTATTTAGGGATAGTTGAGAGGAGTCCAAACTTCTTTAAATCTCTAGAGGGCAATGAGTGGGTCCTTATAAACCTTTAAAACAGTACCTTGTAGGGTAAGAAGGTAGCCTCTCACGGGCCCTATTTTTTTTTAAAATGGGGATTGATTAAAGTATTTGACTTGTGCTAGTATTACGAACACTTTCATTTGTTAAGACCTAACTTTGTGACATTTTATTTGTACTTAGCCCAATGAATAACAGAAGTATTAAGCCCCTAATTGGGAAGTATTGTCTGAAGTTGTGGACATTTCAGTTTTATACTTGGACTAATTACACAATCTGGAATTAGGTTGGAACAGTTTTTTTGTGTTGGAATTACTTGCTCGTCACCACGTGAGACATAACCTTAGTAAAACTTTACATTATACTGTGCCCTGGCTTGATCGGGTGTGTGTTTATAAGCAATAATTTTGCTATGTTTCTCGAAACATTACAATATTACCCTGCTCTCTGTTAAAGATCAAACTGATTAGCACCTGGGGTAAGAAGGAACTGATTCAATGTTTATTTAAAGGCCCCAACTTTTGGGTTAAAATAATCAGGGCTCCCATGAGGGTATTGTGCTCTGATTTCTGGTGAATCAAACTTGTAATGAACATTGAGATAGTTCCAGAGCAGCATAACCTATCAGGTGTGTGTTGTGAAGACAACAATATTGTCAAGCTTGCTTGAACATAATGATATCATGTCATGGATGGTGATCCGAATATAAGAGATTGGAGGCATGAATATGTTAGTAAGCCTTATTAACATAAATGAGTCCAGATTTCTTGCCAAATGTTTATTCAGCACACTTACTATGGGTACCAAAAGCAGGTGTAACCACTTCAGGAGTTCTCCAATGAAGTCATACTAAAGTTTTTAATCAGTATAAAAAAAGGAAAATAAAGATTTTTCCATTTGTGTAGGTTAATAAATGACAACAAAGAGTCTCCATTTTAATGGTAAAAATTATTGTTTTTTATTATTTAATAGTGTCGTTGCATTCCATTTCATTTAATGTACAGATTAGTTCTATTACACTTTTTGAAAATGTATGGTATAGTAGGTCTAACTATATACATAGTTGCTCTACTTCATTGTCATAATTTTGTATATATGCAGTAGGTCAGAAAATGTCAGCTACATTTATGTATAAAATATATAAAATATAGTGACATATTAACATTTCTGTGCATATGGATTCACTATTTCATTATAACACTGCATTGGCAAAATGAGCCATGCTGTTGCCTCCTTAAATTGTGCTATTTCAAAAAGATACTACTATGCAGATAATTTACTGTTGTTTAAGTCAAATAACAATAAAGAAGTGATGCAAATAAAATATAATAAAAATGTGAGCATCTTCAATGATCTCTCACATACATTCTTACACCTTAATTTGAATGTCGTTCTCAAAATACACGGCAGAAAGTGAAATACTATGTTTAAAATCCAGACAGCAAAACTAGGGATAAAGGTAATTAGTCATAAAAAGGCCTTTCCGCAAGGTTTGCCCTGTAACGCCACTTTTAGATTCCAGAGCATTCATGACAATAGCAGTGAAAGGTTATGGTAGAAATACACTAACTTCTTAATCTCTCAATGTGGAACATATAGTTTGCCAGATGGTATAACTTTTCAATTAAAGCTAAATACCTAAAAGCAAAAAAAAATATATAACCTAATTCATTATGTCTTCGGTTAAATAGAGCTTGAACATCTGCAATGGTACTAAACTGCTCTCACTGTGACCTTAACCTTGAACAAAATATGCTAATACAAAAACACAAATAAGCTATACAGTGTTATTTGTTTACTCACGTTGGAAACTATATTTAAAAGATAAAAATAAATGGTCATATAATTGGTATATTAAACATAGCATTCATTATAAAGTATGTCCGCAAAAATACTCTCTCCAGTGGCAAAAGAAAGGAATGGAGGAAATACCATAAATAGGTTGAATATGTTACCTATATGAAAACATGCACTTACATGGAAGTGCTTACATGAGTGAGGGGTTAATTTTAGGTGCCCGCGGCAGGGGTTAATATTTCTTTAGCGCAGAACCTTTACGGTCCTTTAAGGACCGGTGAGGTGGGAAATTTGAATTTTTTTAATTCAGGGGTAGCCTGATCGATGCCGATTAGGGACCCCCGCTGCAAGGGGTTAAGGTGGGTGGGCTGATGGGGTTCATTTTAGGTGTCGTAGGGGTACTTGCAGTATCCCCGAGGCTGGAATTCGTTGATTGTTTAAGGACCCGCGGCAGGAAATTTAAAATGTTTAAATGCAGCGGGGACCTGATCAATACTGTTTGGGGACCCCCTGCTGGAAGAGGTTAATGTGGGGAGGCTGCAGGGGTCCCTATAGACCCCTGCAGCAAGGGGTTAATATGGGGAAACATTGGGGTCCCGATGGGGACCCCAGCATAGAGGGAGGTTAATGTTAGGTGCCGCGGGGTACTGTAAGTACCCCCGCAGCCAGGATTGGATAATGGTGGGCCACGGGCCCTTTAAGGAGCCACGGCAGGAAATTAGAAAACTTTAAATGCAGCAAGGCCTGATCGATGCCGATCGGGGACCCCGGCTGCAAGGGGTTAATGTGGGTAGGCTACAGGGGTCTTGATAGGTACCCGTGCAGTATGGGTATGTGTTTAGGGAGCAGGGGGGAGCATCAGACAGAGGTGTCGGGCTGCTCTGATGCAGCACGTATAGGCTTTAGGATCCCTTGCAAGCACTTTTTTTATGCCCATATGGATTCTTCAGAGGTGCGAGGTACACCCCATAGATTTATTTATCAGTGTGTCTTACTACCTGGCTCTCTCCCAGAGCCTATTCTCTGTCGTTTTTGGGTGTCATCTCGCAAAGGAGGCTACAAGGGACATATTGTGGACATATTGATGCTGTAAGTCTCTAAGTCCCTCTAAGTCTTATGTCTTAAAACTGCTCCTTTTGTGTCAGTCTCTGTCAGTTTTCAACTTGGTTTTCTGTCCTATTTACAAGCTACAAAGATTCTTTGATTTCTAAATACAGCTTTACATTGAAAATACCCAAATATCTTTCATTTCCAGACCTGTAACCTTCCATTTTAACTGGTGTCACTAAATGCCTAACTAACTTCTACCCAAGCATAGCCTTCCACCATCTAATAACCAGTATGTCCTAGACTTGTTATTACCCCCCCCCCATCCTTTAATTATTGTATTCAAATGTACCCATGTATCTTTTGATGTGTAACAGCTGGCAACCTGAAAACCTCTTTCTATTTTTGGTGCATTTCTGACTGGTGTGAAGTGCCTTATCTCTGATTAAATAAAGACATCCCAGCAGTATTTTTATGATAAGTTCAATTGCACTTTCAGCAGCTTATATCACTCTCACCAATAACTCAGGGCAGCTGTTTTGTAGATGTATTTCACTACAATGACTTCTTCACTTCATGCATCTAATAGTTCACCAAATCTTGTTGGTCGCACCTATGTATTTTTCTTGCATAATACAAAACCAAAATAATAGTTCACTAACTTTTGATATACAACCTTGATTACTGCAATATTCATATTTTGCCTCCAATTTACTTGTATGTCCCTACATGAATCCATCTTGAGTGCTTCTTCTAGGCCTGTTTATCGTTCTGATAATTTGTTACAAATGGTGTATACTATCCTTATCCAAATTAAAAGAAAAAACATACTTCTGGCTGCCTTCAATTTGTATGCTCTTAATTGGATTGATCATGTCCTTATTTAATGTCACCTCACTTAAGTTAAATATCAGCTGAATGGTAAGGAAACAAAGAAACTCTCTATTATGGAATGTTATTTCTATCAGAGATTTTTTTAGATTCTTCCTTATTAGCTTTCTATTGTTTTATTTGATCATCTAAGTATGTAACTGTTACAAATGGTGGGAAAGGCTTGGTGTTTTAACCACATGTAAAATTATTAGTAGCAAGCATGTTCTCCAGAGCTCCTGGGTGCAAATAATGTCTTAGTAGCCATTTCTGCTAGTTTGTCAAAATGTAGGGGAAGCATTGCAGAGCATTGGGAAGCCACACATTTTGACATCCTCTATAGACAGAGAGGAACCCCTCTAGAGTACATGGCACTGGGGTAAACTCTGGCATCAATAAATAAAGTATAGCAAAGGTTATTCAAAGAAGTCAATATCTGAAACCATTCCAAACAGAAATGAGCATGAAATCCCCTATGGAAATAAAGGGAGTAGCCACATTCATTTGTCAGATCATTGCCTTGACTAATTACTGCATGTGTCTAGTTATATTACTGCATAACTTCATTCCCACTCGTAAAATATGAACATGGTGCCATTTTAAACTGGAAAGTGATTTCATTAAAATGCTGAAAACACTGGATGACAAGAATAAATCTTTTTCCTGTTGCATTGGTAAAAATACATGAAATGTTTAGCATGTAGGTATTGAGATATGCTATCCACATTTTTCTATAAACCTCCATAAACATAAAAATAAATCATCATATAAACTTACCTAAAATGTAGCTTCTGATCAACACCCCTGCTAAGTAGCAAACTGTAGTTAGTTTGCACACTCAGATGGAATTTGCCCTGTTTCACGGACCACTTTTTCTGTGGCTGGGTGTTGGGCTATTGAGCCACCAGACTTCTTGGCCCCAGCAATGGATTATCTGCATAAACACCTCCATTGTCTTTGTAAATCTGCTTTGTCCCATTGTTTGCCAGATTAAGTTAATCACATCTGATATGTGCTAGAGACTGCATGATGTGGATTGAAGGCTAATCCTATTGATCTCAGGAAGTTACTGCCAGACCCCATGTGGGGTCATCTCCTGTAATTGTCTGTAACCCCCCCTTCCATTGTTGTGCTGTGTACACCCCCTCTGTATCTATCCCCAGTAAATACTGCTGTCATTTTCAAAGAGAAATCAGTTCAGTTTGAGGCATATAGTATGTTGTATGTTCTCCTGTTTGGTTCCTGGTGGCTGCAATACTGAACCTATCTCCACCCTTCAAGCAACCTGTCCTGGTCACTACCACAGGAAGGTTACTGGAACTCCTGGGAATGCTGATTCTTGATGGAGAGACTCTGACTGATACAGAAGCCAGATATCAGGGTGGAGATGCAGAGATTTCAAAGAACTATACGGTCCTTGTGGGTAGATAACCTGTAGTCCACAGCTGGTGGCTCTGAACTTGTATAGCCCCTACTCTTGGATCATCACAACTGGTCGGCAGTGGTGGAATCTTGATGCAAGAGCCAGGAGCAAGGATGGGATATGGTGATCTAGGCAGTTTTGAAGTGGCTTGGCAGGGAAGCAGAAACCACTTGGCAATTTTGCCAAAACTTTAAATAAAGGTCCAAGTCCAAGAAAGGCCCGTGCTGGATAGTGGGGATCAGGGACCACATGGAGGCCTGCAGGGCAGAGGTGATCATGGAGAAAAGGAGCCTCATCACCAGTATGCTGGAGCGGCGATTGCCACAGACGGACAGCTATTCTAAATCAGCGAATGGGCTCCAGCCGGGTGAGAAGCTAGCAGAATGGCTTGAGTACCAGGTGTGGTTGGAGCTCGACTTGGAACATGAGTATGTGGACCTAATGCTTCCAACTCCTGCATCACAAGGGAACTCCTTTTACAGGCTTGGACTCGTGGAAGGGCTACCAGGTGTGCTGCAGGGAGATCCAAAGTGTGGCCTTGGAACTGCAGAGCATTGGAAAATCCTATTTGCACAGCACCAAATGGATGTGGAAATTGAGTCAGGTACAGCAAAAGAAATGTTGCTTAAACTGTTGATCCATAAAGAAATTGATTTAGGAAAAAAGTATGAGGAACTGCTTGAGGAGGTGGGCCCAGGTGGGACCTTGCTCAAGTACCTGGAGCTACACCATGCTTCCCCTGCTAAGCTAACAGTGGATACACTGCAAGAGGAAATGGACTGTTGGCTGTACCCCTATAAGGAAACCAGAAGGTACCCGGATATCTGACCGCTACAGAACAGGCAAGGTCAGAGGGACCCTTGGGGACTCACCATGATAGACAGGCCAGGAGAACAGTTCAGACCCTGGTACATGCAAGATTGGGTAGCAGTGTAAAGCAGCACCATCCACTGGGAGATGGCCAACAACCAGTAGAGTTCCAGCCGCTAACCAAGGGTGAGGAGCTGGAGACTGAACTGTTGACAGAGAAAGGTGCAAGCCCTGAGAGTCAGCCCAACTACCCATGGATTGTCACCTGTCCTAAACCACAGACTGCTGATGTTCAGGTTCCAAGGCTGACAGTCAGGGAAAGTGTGATGCCAGATTGGTGCATGAGCCTATCAGGCAGCATCCCCTGAGACTCTGAAGCTCTTGCCCAGCATGGATCAGGTTGATCCAGATAGGTGTGGGAGTTCAAATGAGTGCACTGGCCCTGAGACCCTGTGGAAGAAGCAAGTTGAAGTTCCACTCCCAAACCCGGACAGGGATTGCTTCTGTCCTGACAGCCTAGAGTTAAAGAATATGAGCATGCGACCCACGGTACCATTGGACCTGACACAGCATACCCTAGTTGCAGAGGTGATCCCAACCTTACCAGCCCTTGTGGATACCCGCCCTGAGAGGCATTCCGACCCCAGCAAACTCTCCTACCCTGTGTGTACCGGCGTGGAAGTGCTGTTTACCCCCTCCTGAGTTAATCGCTAGATGGGCTACCCCAGAGCCACTACCTGCCTGTGGCCAAGGGGGTAGCAGTATGCTCCTGGATGGGATCCTAGTTTCTGAGACCCTGGATGTGTCCCCAAGATTGATGCCTGCAATTTGGGGTGGGCTGTTGCAAGGCATGGGGTAAGAGACTGTGGACACTTTCCTGAAGGATGAAAAACCACGCCCAGACGGGAAAACGTTCTACCCCTCCAGTAGGAGGTCATGAACTGGGATTTATGCAGTGGCCATTTGGGTCAACATTTTTCCTTCTTTGGATGGGGACTTGGACTTGGCTATGGGCTGCAGTTCAAGCCTATCATCCATCAGGGTCATAGCCCCAAAACTGCTGTCTGGATGGGAGGAATAATGTCACAGACCCATTTTTCTCAGACTGGGTGTTGGGCTATTGAGCCACCAGACTTTTTGGCTCCAGCAGTGGATTATCTGCATAAACACATCCATTGTCTTTGTAAATCTGCTTCTTTCCATTGTTTGCCAGATAAAGTTAATCCCATCTGATATGTGCTAGAAATGGCAGGATGTGGATTGAAGGCTAATTCTATTGATCTCAGGAAGTTACTGAGATTTCAAAGAACCCAACGGTCCTTGTGGGTAGATAACCTGTAGTCTATAGCAGGTGGCTCTGAGCTTGTATAGCCTCTAATCTTGGATCGTCACACCCTGGTATCCATTTTCCATGGTGCAAATATGAAAGCGTTCTCCATGTTCATCACTGATAGTACCAAGGTTTTCTGGGTCTTTTTCTGAGGTTTTCTGAGTCCAAATGCAAGTTTGTGATATGCATTTTAGTGACATATAATTAGTCTCATTAAATTTGGGCTATGTTATAAAAAGTAGTGAATAAAGTAGGGCAGAAGGCTATTAAATTAGCCTCCACATTGCCGATCTGTATGTTAGAAAGCTCTGTTAGTTGTTTTAATTTTTTACACCTTAGGGTTTTTTTTGCAGGGGCCCTGCCTGCAAAGACGTTTTAGGAGGACTGGGCCATCGCTGGATGGGCATTTTTGAATGGTAAGTGTACTATTTAGAATATATTGTTTTATATGTTGTATTTATTTCTATTTGGTAAGTGGGGTTCCTCAAGGTTCAGTATTAGGTCCTCTCCTTTTTAACATATTTATTAATGACGTAGAAGTAGGATTTGAAAGTAGTGTCTCCATTTTTGCTGATGACACTAAGTTGTGCAAGGTAATTAAATCAGATAATGATGTACTTTCCCTACAAAGGGATTTGCATAAATTAGAGAAATGGGCGGCTAAATGGCAGATGAGATTTTATACAAATAAATGTTAAGTCATGCATCTGAGAAGGAAAAATAGCAATGCAATTTATAATCTTAATGGAGTTATCTGATATTGAAAGGCATTTGGCAGTACTTGTGGACAACCACCTAGGTAGCATTGCTCAATGCCAAGCAGCAGCTGCAAAGGCAAGTGAAATATTAACATGTTTTAAGAAGGGTATAGAAGAAAGGGAAGCAGATCTAATTCTGTCACTGCACAAATCCCTAGTACGCCCTCATTTGGAATATGGAGTACAATTTGGGGCATTACTTCATTAATAATGTAGAGAGGGGTAGGGTAGGAAAGGGTTAATAGTGTAGTGTTTAGACGTTGTGTCATGAGGGTCCTGGTGGACCCTCATGGCACTTATAGTGTTAATTGAGATGGTTAAATATACTTATAGAACCCCCGCAGCAGGGGTTAATTGTTTACATAATGCAGGTCCTTTAAGGACCTTTACGGTCTATTCAAGCTAAATGTTCAACTTGATTTTTGTATACATTTAGAGTCACTGTATGCATTTTTCATGTTATACCTACTTTTATTTCATAATAAGTTAACATAAAAAATATATGTGCAATTAGTATTAAAGCAAATAGTTAGCAAGAAAATATAATTTATGAACATAGTTTACTTGATTAATGACCATTGGCATGGCTAAAACTGATTAGAATGTCTTGGTATAGCTTGAATAAAGTTATTGCATTTTAAATGTTCCACTTTCTTTGAGTAATGCTTAGGGCAATGATTGAGGTGGGGAGTACTACAGCAGTAGCTGCTAATGTCTAAACTTTGTTTTTAAGTTCGATTTTCTGCTGCATGTATATTGTTAATGTTAATTAGTGGTGAACTAAAATAGGTAAATAGGAAAATCATTACCACTGTACCTTTAAGATCAGATTGTGTTAGTAAATGAGGATCAGAGGATGTTACACTAGCTTCAAACTATGTAATTAGTCCCCATGGTTGTCCTGCCAGGTCTTGTCATCACCAAACTCATCTTCATCCAAGCTCAAAGTTTCTGGTGGCTTTTGACATAGGGATCTCTGAACTGTTGGATGTAAGTCTCAAAGTTAGATACTGTTATAAACTTAGAAGTAATAACAGAAATTTTAGTAAAACAGAAAGTAATATTCCGATGGATGGTCCTTAAGTTTTCTCCACACCAGAGGAACTGCAAAAGGTATACAACGAGATCCTTTTAACCAGCGAGTCAGTAGCCTTACACATGTAACACATATATAACATATACAGTATGAGGGGACCAGCATTTATCCTGATAATCTACTTTGCAACCAAAATAAAGTTCACAAGCTTTATTAACTAGAGGATTATATAACTGAAACAGTTTGGATGTCTGGATTTTTTTTTACTGCATACTGACTATTTTAAGTAAGAGTTAAAAACATTTAAAAGAAAAAAACGAGAAAGACTTATGATCTTCACATAATTAAATCTGACACTTATTGGATAAAAAGGTATAATCTTAAAACCAGGCTCAGAGCATTTCGAAATGGGTATAGATTAGTCGTAAATTCCTGGTTAAGTGGACAGGCAATAGTGGGCAAAACAGTGACAGCCTACAATCATGCATAACCCCCATTCCCAACAAACAATATACTTCCAAGTAGTTCTGAATTAGTATTTTGATTTATATGTTATTATTAAAAATAAAAATATCCATGGTTCAAAATACTTGGTGACAGAAAAATTCTGATTGCACTTTTGGATTCAACACACAAAAACAAATAATAAACATTCAACATTTTACATGTGACAAAATCTTTGTTGAATAGTGTAGTTTGTTCTAAATACTCTATGGGTGGAATGAGGAGCTTTAAAGAAATTCATTTATTTGTCCCATGTGATAAAAAAAGAGAGATGACAGCTCAAACTAAAAACAAGGGGCCTCATTCAATTGCGATTCGGCCAATTGAATAGGGCTGTATATAAGCACAGAGCATATTTTTTACAGAAGTTTTTCGTTAGTGAACTTCTATACAAAAGCAAGGTCTTCACTAACTAAAAACTTCTGTAGAAAAATATGCTCTGTGTTTATATAGTGCCCTATTCAATTGGCCGAATTGCTATTGAATGAGGCCAAAGGGATTTTTGTCAGTTGAGCTGTTACCATGTGAGCACTATCTTCATTTGTGGGATGGTATGCCACTCAGACCAGGTTACCTATTGAATGATCACCCAGCATATCACTGTGAGTGATGTGAATTTGACTGACTCCTCTATTTGGAAACTTTGAGATACCACCATAAAATGTATTTTTGCAGTTAGGAGAGGTCATTGGACTAAATGGGCTTCTATCTCATTTGCTGAATGGCTGAGTGTTTGCTGATGCTGTATGTGCTCTTGGTACTTATTTTGTATTCCTACCATGTAGTAGCTTATTCATTTCTTTTTAGTACCTTCCCATATTTGGGAATGGGGTGATATAAAATGTGCCTATTTGTTTTATGATTTTAGCATTTAATGTGATATGGGGAAGATAAACACTGTAAGGCTTTATTTTTTATGTTTATTCCATACAACAGATAAAATTATTTTCATTTCTTATGTCCATCTTAGTGTGGGAACTCTTTTATTTTAGATGCCAGTGTAGTAGTGTTGTGGATTTGTCTGTGTATATCGATATATATCCATAGAACTATTTATAAGTATATCAATATTTATATATACCTAATGCTTTTTGATATATATATATATATATATATATATATATATATATATATATATATATATATTATATTTTTTTGTTTTCCATTTAAATGGAATTTACAAATGTATTATTAATTTTCTGTACTACTGTAATCTGTACGGTGGAGGGCTTCTATCAATCTTAAGCCCACCATATGCGTAATAATTGTTGTAGTGAACAACTCTTCAAAAATCTACCACACAAACCAGAAAGCAGCCCACACTGATGAGATCCATTAAGATTAAAACAGTGCTCTCTGCGGGTTGGTTCTCTGGTTTGTGCATAATCCATCCTGTGCTATGCTTAAAACTGTTTAATGCAGTGAGCATATGCTTAAAAGGAGCCATGTTTATAGTGGTTTTTGGATTTTAGAGTGAGTTTGCATTGTGTTCTCATTTGCATGTCCCCAGTCTCTAAAAGTGCAGTGTAATAACTGTATTTTTAAGTAGCCGGAGAAGGAAATACGTTTTTTTAAATGTATTTTTAGACATTCCTATGTAATTACAAATGTATTATTAATTTTCTGTAGTATATATATACAGACATATCAGTAGGTAGGGATATGAAGATACAGTTGGTTAGACCATTTTTTTTTCTCCACATAAAATTCAGTTATTTACTTATCAGATGACAGAACCATTAATACATATGAAAGAGAGTTTTAAGAAAGTGAAACTTTATATTTTATTGTTTAACATGATGGTTTCAATGCTAAATAAATAGACTAAACAGAAAAAAAGATAGCTTTTGTAATGTTTAAGGCATTGCATGATGGAGAAATTGTGAAATTCACTTTATTTGTAAAGCTGTTTTGTACATCTAAGATAACAAATGAGGGGACATGTGTAACATGTTTTAATAAATAAAATTAAGTATAAAATTAGTTCATATGTATACTCCATTAGCTGTACAGCCTTAAAAAGACTTTTCCAAAATAGTTTTACAAGAGATAAGTCTAAAATATTTGTATTCACTTAGTTTGTAGGCCAAAATCTATATTTGTATTGCATGGACATCATAAAATAAATGTTTCCCTATAGGAAACATTGCATAGTAAATATAGGTATGCATATCTCGTTCACTTGTGATGTATAGGAAATGCCTCCACTAATTAGTTGCACTTATCCAGTACAGCACTCCAATCAATGTTCAAACCTGAGCTAGTGAGAAGCAAAACCTAGTATATAGTATGTTTAAGCTCACTTCAGGTTTTTTTTAGCAGTTACCCACTAAAGATATCATCTTTGTTATTATTATAATTATTATCGTTTATTTATAACGAGCCGTCATATTCCTTAGCACTTTACATAAGAAAAGTTCCAGGCAAAGGTAAATACAAATCAACACATGGCAAAGCAAGGAGGGCCCTGTCTTTGAGCCTCAAATCCAGTGTCCATGGTGCTCTCCCCAAAGCTCCCTGCAGGATTGAAACGCACATACTTACAACCTAAAGGTATTGTGTGTGGTAAAGGAGGGAGAGAGGGGTGCTGAGTGCGTTAGGTTGGAAGGTGATATACTTCTTTAAAGAGTTGCATTTTAAGGGAAGTTTTGAATGTTTTGAGGTAGGAGAATAATCTGGTGGAGGGAGGCAAAGAGTGGCAGAGAATAGGGGCTGCACGAGAAAAGTCCTGAAGGCAAGAGTGGGAAGAGGTGACAAGAGCTGTAGAAAGTAGAAGGTCATTAGCAGAACAAAGAGGGCAGTTGGGGGAATATTTGTAGATGAAAGCAGAGATGTACGGGGGTGTGCTATTGTTGAGGGCTATGTAAGTTAGGCTCATGGTTTTAAATTTTATTCTGGAGGCTAAGGGAAGCAAGTGGAGTGATTGACAGAGAGGTGACGCCGACACTGGACGTTGTGGATGGAAGATGAGTCTAGCAGAGGCGTTCATTATGGATTGAAGTGGGGATAGTCTGGTGGTGGGTAGGCCAGCAAGAAGCAAATTGCAGTAGTCAAGTCGAGTGATGATGAGAGAGTGTATTAGGATTTTAGTTGTGTCTTGTGTAAGATAGTGGCGAATTCTGGAGATGTTTTTTTAGATGGAGAAGGCAAGATTTTGTTAGTGACTGTATGTGAGGGATGAAAGACAGGGCAGGGTCCAGTAGAACCCAAAGGCAACCGGCTTGGGAGGAGGGAGTGATGATGTTGTTGACAGTGAGAGAGATGTGAGGAATTGACGCTATGGGAGAGGGAGGGAAGATTAGGAGTTCTAGACATGTTGAGTTTGAGATGCTGGATGGACATCCAAGAGGATATGCTAGAAAAGCAGTTAAAGATGTGTGTTAGAAGATAGGGTGGATACATCTGGTGATGAGAAGCAGATTTGAGTGTCATCTGCATAGACATGATACTGAAGCCCAAAAGAGTTTATTATAGTACCAAAGGAGGATATATAAATAGAGAAGAGGAGTGGCCTTGGACTGAATCTTGGGGTACGCCAACAGACAGGGTTTGAGTAGAAATAAGGTGTCAGAGAAAAAGACACTGAATGATCGATTTTGTAGGTATGATGAGAACCAGGAAAGAGCAGTGTCTTGAATACTGAGGGAGGAGAGGATATGGAGTAGAAGTGGAGGGTCGACTGTGTCAAAGGCAGCAGAGAGATCAAGAAGAAGAAGATCTTTACATCACTTTTGTTATTTGTATAGTTTTTTCATTATAGAAGTACCTGTCTTTTAATCGATTCTGCTGATTAACCAATTAAGCCAAATATAGCAATTTTGAGATTTCAAAAAGCTTAATGTATGCTTAATAAACTGAAGATAAACACACCTGCGAGTTTTGTTTTAAGTGAGAAATATCAATCAAACATATGCCACCACCCAGAAAGTGTTTTGAAGATTGATGCAAGATAGATCTTTCCCAATAAATATGTGTTAAATTATCTACATTAAAACAATGCTGGTAACTATTACTGCAGCTTGTCCTAAACCAGTGAACATTAGGAAGATGATAAGCTCATATTTCCAAATGTAGCTCCAAGGCTTTCTACCATCTCACTTGCCTTCTTCAAATTCTTAGAAACACTTCCATGCCTTACATATTGCTTATTTGCCATTACTCCATGCTACTTAAGGCAGAATACTTTGATAATTTGATATATAAAAACTTATTTTGCTTAAACATTCCTATTTTGTACCCCATTGATGTTGGAATATACTTGTTCAGCTAGCATTGATCTCCACTTCTAAGGTATGCTTTGCTTATGAGAGAGTACAAATAGATCTCTTTATGTTTGCATTTTATAGCACACATTATTGCTGCATCATCAGCCAGATGTTTTTAATGTGTTTAGCTCCTTACCTCTATTCTTATACACAAATTAGTTATTTCATTTAATTGTTCTAAGTGGCTTTAGAAATACAATTCATTGTTTTTTTAAACTATATTCTTTCTGATTTTAACTTAAAAACTAATTCTGTCTGTATGTAAACAGGAGATGAACATTAGTCAGGTCTTCATGGGAAATTGCATGTGAAAGTTTGTGTTTAACAGCTATAACGAGAAATAAAACGAAAATATCATAATAATCGAGACAGCTAGAAAGGCATTCCAAAGCTTCTGCTTTGTACATTTATAAATAAACTTTATTTGTAAATCTGCTACGATTTAGCACTTTACACAATGTCACAAACCCTATGAGAACTGGCTGCGATTGAAAATACCCAAGGGCCTCTTATCCTTTTGTGTGTGAGATGCTGGCATACAAAGACTCCACATCACAACACGCAAGAAAGGTATTGTCATCAACTACTACGTTCCCTATTTTTCTAGTGTCCCTAATACAGTATACAATGGCCAGTCATAAACCAGGTATCTCAGTCTGCAGTCCAAATACCTGCTGACATTTTCACATAGTGAATCACAACCAGAAACAAAAGGGTGACCAGGTGGATTACAAATATTTTTTGTGGACTTTAGGTAGAAATTAAATAGTGGCTGTTTTTTAGGATTCTGGAGTATAAGGAACTTTAATTTATTTTTAGAAGTAAATTTCAGATCTCTTGCTTTAGTTGTCTCCTCACCTCTTTCTTATATAAATCCTTCAGCCACAATACCACTTTACCACCTTTATCACTTTTCTTGATGGCAATATCATCCTAGGTTTTCAGTTCTTTAATGGTAACCATCTCCTCTTACATCTAGAGATTTCTCCCCTTACATCTAGTGTTAACTTCAATAATTTCATTATTGACCAAATTTAAAAATGTTTGGATTGCTAGCGAGATAGATTGGGGAGGTGTAAAAGTACTTTTTTAGTTTCTCTAAATAATGAGAATTGTGTTGAGGTTCATGCTTCTTAATAAGTTCTTCTAAAATCTTTCACGTTTCTCCTCATCACAGTTTTCTTGTATGTGTTTTGATTCTTTATCAGCAAAAAATGTAACTAATTAATTAAGTAACTTTCTTGCAAAACAATAAATATCTTTAACACACTCAAAGTTACTTAGTGATTATCAAGGTACAAACATAAGACCCTTATTTAAAACATTGATGTATACAGAAGAAAGTATTCTGACAGAGAGATTAATTATTCTTAGTATCTGCTCTTCCTCCAGTTTTGAAATTACTAATATTGAGTAATTTGCCAGGATTTTGATCTTAAATATCTCCTTCTGCCCCCTCCTATTTGGTCTTCTGTGCTGACCATATTTAGAGGGGACTCTGAGAATAAAGTGAAATTATTAGTATTTAAACTGACCTCTTGGTCTGATTTTTCTGTATGAGAAATGTCAACCTCGGTAGATTATTTTCCATATCCCTGTGGTTTTTTGATTTTAGGTTTCTTAGGTCTACATCTATATAAATCCCCTTGGTCAAAATCCCTCCTGTCTCTCTCATTCTTCCTCTTTATCATATTGCTAATATCAGAAGCACATTTTCACTAGATATTCTTGTATTTTGTTATATGTTACCTCTAGATCTTTTAACTGTTCAAATGGTTTCAAATTCACACTAAAAGTCACTAAGAGTTGTAACCTCAATTCTTTATATTCCTTATTTAATAACAGTTCGACTCGTTTAACTGAGCAGTTAGTTAAAGTGATCTCCCATTCTTGTTGAAATAATTTGAGATAGTATTGAAACAT
Source organism: Discoglossus pictus (assembly GCA_027410445.1). Taxonomy (NCBI): domain Eukaryota; kingdom Metazoa; phylum Chordata; class Amphibia; order Anura; family Alytidae; genus Discoglossus; species Discoglossus pictus. The sequence continues at coordinate 271,822,624 of CM050164.1, forward strand.
GGAAATAGTCAAATTCTAAACCCCCCTGTTCTGGTTTTCTGTTAATGTAATACTCATAGGTATTACTATTTAAACACTTTTTAATTTGTTTGGTACTTACTCTTTTTAATTCACCCAAAATATGATACCAATCTTGTGACTGGCGTCTGAGTGATTGGAGTCTGTACATTGTTTAAAGTTGCTGTATTCCTGCAGACTTTCTTTATATTGGCTTTGATATCTGCAGTCAAATCAAAAGTAGTCATACTGATATCTTCGGTGGAGGGAAGGTTAGCAAAGCTGTTTAACTTAAATGTAGACAGGTAAAAAGAAAAACCAAAATAAAAAAATTGCAGCATTGGACTTACTATTTCATTATAGCATATCGTAGCAACATGGCTGCAATAAATCGTTAAATGTATTTGCTGTTTAATATCTTGTCTCAATCGCCAGTGATTAAGTAGTGACATCCCAATTGTCCATTGCATTGGCATTTTTGTGCAACTGTCATATGGAGAATAGCAGCAACATTTGTGTGCTGGGATACACCTGTACATTCCAATATTGCACACGCAACTTTAATATTTGTCATATCGGGACAGTGGCAGCATTTATATGCTGTGATATATCAGTACATAATACCCATAATGACAGTGATATGAACTCTGAATGGTATGATTGATATATTATTTAGGAATGTGGCACTTCTTTTACTTGACAGTAGTAAGAATATGTGCCTTATATGAAAACTTCTAGCATTATTATCTTTAGCTAGAGTGGCCTACCATGACACTCAACATTTTCGTATAAGTACATCACTACATATCACTACATATGGGTGCAGGAGAATTATTAGCAAATAATGTTGAATGTTTGTGGGTAGAGTTAAACAGCGGAGCAGCAAATTCTAAAATAATATTAGTTGGAGTATGATATAAACCCCCAAATATAATTGAAAGCGAGGAAATGCAATTAGTGTCATAGATTGAAAATGCAGCTAAGAATGGGCAAGTTCTAATAATGGGATATTTTAACTACCCTGAAATAAACTGGATAAATGAGACCAGCAGTTCAGCGAAGGTGAGCAGGTTCTTGAATACACTCAGGGATCATTATCTGGCCCAGGTTATACAAGAACCTACTAGAAATGAAGCTATCTTGGATTTACACTGCCTTGCAAAAGTATTCACCCCCCTTGGCATTTTTCCTGTTTTGTTACCTCACAACCTGGAATTAACATGGATTGTTTGAGGATTTGCATCATTTAATTTTCAGAACATGCCCACAACTTTGAAGATGTTTTTTTTATTGTGAAGCAAACAACAAATAGGACAAAATAACAGAAAAAAGTCAATGTGCATAACTATTCACCCCCCTAAAGTCAATACTTTGTAGAGCCACCTTTTGCGGCAATCACAGCTCCAAGTCGCTTTGGATAAGTCTCTTTGAGCTTGCCACATCTTACCACTGGGATTTTTGCCCATTCCCCCTTGCAAATCTGCCCCAGCTACTTCAAGTTGTATGGTTTGCACTTGCGAACAGCAATCTGAAAGTCTGACCACAGATTTTCTATTGGATTGAGGTCTGGGCTTTGACTAGGCCATTCCAACACAATTACATGTTTCCCCTTAAGCCACTCAAGTTTTGCTTTAGCAGTGTGTTTAGGTTCATTGTCGTGCTGGAAGGTGAACCTCCATCCTAGCCTCAAATCACGCACAGAGTGGTACAGGTTTTGCTGAAGAATATTGTATTTAGCACCATCCATCTTTCCCTCAACTCTGACCAGTTTGCCAGTCCCAGCTGTTGAAACACATCCGCACAGCATGATACTGCCACAACCATATTTCACTGTGGGGATGGTGCCCTTTGGGTGATGTGATGTGTTGGGTTTTTGCCAGACATAGGGGTTTATTTGATGGCGAAAAGTTAAATTTTAGTCTCATCGGACCAGAGCACCTTCCTCCATACATTATGGGAGTCTCCCACATGCCTTTCCGCAAACTCAAAATGTCCCATTTTGTTTTTTGCTGAAATTAATGCCTACTCTGCCATAAAGCTCTATGGAGCGTACGTTCTATTGCCCTCCTATGTACAGATACTCCAGTCTCTGCTGTGGAACTCTGCAGCTCCTCCAGGGTTACCTTAGGTCTCTGTGCTACCTCTCTGATTAATGCCCTCCTTTGCTACATTTCAGCGAGGGGCCGCATTTGCAGAGGTGGAGGCTCCCACGTCAGCTCACAAGCAGTTACAAACACCCAAGGCTCATTGCAGTCCTGCAAATGTGAACCCTCGCAAAGAGAGGGGCCGCATTTGAGGAGGTGGAGGCTCACAAGCAGTTACAAACACTCAAACAAGTGACACTTAAACAAAATAGATCTAACACACAATCACTAAATACGGACTTACACAAAAAAATAGGAACGCAAAATTGACGGACTTAGCCAAAAAAATTACGAGATGCAGGACTTAGAAAAAAATCCATTATGAACTCGCAAAATGACAACCTTAATGGCGGAACTGCTCACACCTTCAAATTGCGAGCCACGCATTGAGTGCCAAAGGATTGCAGACCACCACAAAAATTTATGTCTGTGCCAAACAGCATTAATGAGCGCCGAAGGATCTCAGACCAACACAAAAATTTATGTCTGGGCCAAACAACATTACCTGCCTTACAATTTTATTGCCCCGTCATTTTTGATTGGCAAGTCGCTAGTTTAATAATATTATCCATAATAATTGGTTCATGAATTTACATATTTTAAGAACGTAGCACTCTTCTTGTAAGTATTTCTATATTCTCTTCTCCTTTTGCTTAGTCAACTTTATACTGGAATAAAGGGACTGACTTCAAATAATGCTAAAAAATAGAATTGGCTTTGAGTGCGCTAAATTTCCATTTATTTTTTTATAGAGTTTGGATCTAAAAATGAAAGCTTGATATGAAAAAGCTGTCATAGACATTTACTGAGTCATCTTTGCATACCGCCTTCCAGCTAGAAAACTAAAATGATTATACTTTGTTTGTCTATTACATCTAGCAAGTATGCATTCAAATTGAAAATGAAATATATGTAAGATAGTTTGCAGATGTAGTTACTGCAGTCTGAAAAAGATATTGGGTTATCTGTTCTTTCCTGTACTAATTGTATGAGACATTAATTTTGTAAATTGGCTGATGTCATCTTAAGGAGGTAATGACTTTTCCACTTTGTATTTAATTTCACTACATAGAAATGCAATCAATATGGTGCATGTACAAGTGGATACAATAGCACACAAAATAAATTACGTGTCCACAAAAAAATAACAATGTAGAAGAAAATGTTCTAAAGTTCAAATATTTAGTGATATTGTTGGACTGTGTCATGAAACATATTACAGATACAAAAATTGTATGCAAGGACAAGCGGCGCTAAGATCTGCCTCTAATGTGAAAACATGCAATTTGCTACATATGTGTTTGCATTATGTGTTTATATGCTGTTTCAACACACATTTTTTCAAAGATATGTTATACTTCTATTCAAAATGTTTGCAACAGACTTCAATATCTAAATATGTAATTTAAATGTTAAGTATGATTGTTATTGCTTTGAAAACCATGTTCAATATAGCCCTTTTAGAATAATTTGAATAGTATTTACTAGAAGTTGGTAGTGTCTTAAAGCTGGCAACATTGTAATTGTTACTGTCCAAAGCATAAGGAGAACTTCTATCCAAAAGCAAGCTTATATAGAGCCCTATTTCACTGGCCAAACCGCATTTGAATGAGGCCCTAAATCTGGAAAAGCAGGTGGAAAAAAGAAAGACTAAGGGCCTCATTCAATTACTATTTGGCCAGTTGAATAGGACTCATTATAAGTACAGAGCATTTTTTTTTTTACATAAGTTTTTAGTTAGTGAAGACCTTGCTTTTGGATATAAGTTCACTAAATAAAAACTTCTGTAAAAATATGCTCTGTGCTTATATAGAGCCCTATTCAATTGGCCAAATCCCAATTGAATGAGGCCCCTAGGTAGGTCTGCTACGAGTTTTCATAACATTGACTGAATTCTGGTTACTGCACAGATCCAGTCCGGTAATTGAATTTTGCCAGAATTAGGTAGTGCAACTGAGGCTATATAAAGCAGCAGCAATATAGCAGCACTGCTCGGTTGTTGTATTTACTCAACTTAAACTAAGCACCTTTCTGTTGTTTCTCAAATGTCCTGTGTATGGTCATTGTCTAGCTTTTATGTTTATTCTCCTGTTTGTGCTCCTGACCTTTTAGATTCATCTCTGTAATATGATCATGATCTCTCAGCCCTTCCTTGTGACTTTTCGTTTGCCTCAGGCCCTTAACTGTTACTTTTTTCCCAGATGGTCCTGAAACTAGGCTTTACCACAACTAGTCCTTATAAGAACAAGGACATACATTATGGTCACTTTGTAGAGTGACTTCCTGCTTTTGTTTATGTGCGAGGAGGAGGGTGTTAAATGCTGAAAGATAAGCTTATTCACCAATGAGACCATAAATAACAACTCCTATAAATTTACCAAAAATGGTGGAACAAAACCATCAAGATCTGAAGAAATACAATGTAAAAGTTCCTATACACAGTTTTTTACTAATACCGGAAGGTTTAACCAAAAAGCACTTTTATGCTGACAGCTAAAAATCTTGTTCACTTTTAAAATACATCCCAGACGTGAAACTTTTTATGTACTACCACACCAATTTTATATGCTTTAGTAAAACTTTAATATGCTTCAGTATCCTATTAGATGATAGAGAATGTATAATCTTAATTACTCAAGCAAAAAATATTGCTAATTAATACTTATAATATTAAATATTATCTGGGTTAACAAAATATCTACTCATGATCGGTGTCCACTTTCAGTCCTTGAACATGGGCTTTTATTAACCTTCTCTTTTTTACAAAGGCTTAGGGCTTCTAAATGAAGAAGAGTTAACAATGATAATGTAGTGGGTTTTAAATTTATGTTCAAATATTCCTTACTTAGATTTACATTTTGCCTTCTTTTTTCGTGCCTGTTGTTATTTACTACCTTCTCTGAAAGGTATGCCCTTGTAAACTAATGAACTTAGTCCTACTGAGAGCACTGGCAGCTATAGATACCACATTGTGTAGATATACATTTTCTATTTACAGCAAAATGATAGCTTCCACAAAAGCATAATTGTGTATGTAAGACAATGAACAAGAAACTATATCTTTACCTTCTAAAACCATGTTACCTATTTTAGAGTAAAATACTGCAAAAGAGTCAATTTAAAAAACATGATCTCACTGACCCCTTAAGGTATGAACTGCAGTAGTATAAAGAACATGCCATGTTTAAGATATAATGCACGATCTATCATTTAAAAAGTTCCAAGATAAACCATACAGTTTGAGTTTTTCTCCACAAAGTAAAAAATACACAAAAACATGTCTGGAAGTCTGTGATTTATAATAAAACTACACATGTTCCTGTATCACAAAGATATTGAAATATGTATTTTTTTTATTTGTTCCCTGTATATAATCATCATTCCAAAACTATAAATCTTATATAAGCAAAAGAAAATCTGCAATACAATGGATAACATACACATTAAGAAAATCTTCCATAGAAATAAAATGCCTCCAACATGTTTTTTAATTAAAAGCCTGAATATAAACATTTTCACTGCTACTAAGACTAAATGTTCTTCTGACTTTGTAGGTTTTTATCTAGCAAACTCGTTCCAAGTCTTCAATGCAGCAGATGTTACCAGCTTGTAAAGCTTCTCCAGTCTAATTTGTGAACTTCATTGGACCGATGCCCAGGTCTTAAGGTAGGAACTGATCTGGTTTGGTGTATTTGACTAATTCAGATGATAGACATGCTCAGAAGTTTTTCAACGTAAAAATAAATATTTAATAAATTAAATTTTTTGGAATACTACTGACCGAGCAAAGTTAAATATTAAAAATGTATAAACAAAAAGTGTTAAAAAAAGACATGGCTAAATATCAGTTCACTTGAGGTAACTATTGACTCCATGTGATAAATTAGTGAACACTAGTGATGTCGCGAACATCAAATTTTCGGTTCGCGAACCGCGGATGCGAATTCCATCAAATGTTTGCGAACGGACGAACATCGGCGAACCGCCATAGACTTTAATGGGCAGGCGAATTTCAAAACCCACAGGGACTCTTTCTGGCCACAATAGTGATGGGAAAGTTGTTTCAACGGGACTATCACCTGGACTGTGGCATGCCGGAGGGGGATCCATGGCAAAACTCCCACGGAAAATTACATTGTTGATGCAGAGTCTGGTTTTAAGCCATTAAGGGCATAAATCACCTAACATTCCTAAATTGTTTGGAATAACATGCTTTAAAACATCAGGTATGATGTTGTATCGATCAGGTAGTGTAAGGGTTACACCCGTTTCACAGTAACAGACCAATCTCCCCGTTTAATGCACCGCAAACAACCGCAAACAGTCCCTTTGCACAACCGCAAACTCCTCATTTGCACAAGGTTGGATACCAAGCTAGCCATGTCCCGTTCCTTATCCTCACTGATGTCATTGAAGGTCTCTTCCTCCACCCAGCCACCAAGGGTCCCCAAAAGGTGACAACAAGCCCCCTGGGACGCCTGCTGTGTTTGGTATTCCACCTCCTCAAAGCCACCTTCCTCCTCTGACTCCTCTTCTTCAGACTCCCAGAGTCTGGGGGCTTCCACTGCCCAGCATGAAAGATTATACACAGGTCAGAGTATGGGGGCTTCCACTGCCCAGCATGGAAGATTATACACAGGTCAGAGTATGGGGGCTTCCACTGCACAGCATGGAATATTATACACAGGTCAGAGTCTGGGGGCTTCCACTGCCCAGCATGGAATATTATACACAGGTCAGAGTCTGGGGGCTTCCACTGCACAGCATGGAATATTATACACAGGTCAGAGTCTGGGGGCTTCCACTGCCCAGCATGGAATATTATAAACAGGTCAGAGTCTGGGGGCTTCCATTGCACAGCATGGAAGATTATACGCGTTGCCTCTGTCTGCGTTATTATAAGGTGTGTACTGTTAAGTAGTACTATTCCTATCGGTTTAATCCCTGTTACGTCCACTATTAGGGGACGTGTATATGGCATGGATTTTTGGAACAGGGAGATGGAAAAAGATGCTTGGTTGGACCTCCTACTTTGAATTTGGGGCACTGCACGTGTAATCTAAGGTGCCACCAGATAGGAGAGGTGTATTAAGTTGTGATACTCATTCCTATCAGTTTAATACCTGTTACGTTACCTATCAGGGGACGTGTATATGGCATGGATTTTTGGAACAGGGAGATGGAAAAAGATGCTTGGTTGGACCTCCTACTTCGAATGTGGGGCACTGCACGTGAAATCTAAGGTGCCACCAGATAGGAGAAGTGTATTAAGTTGTAATACTCATTCCTATCAGTTTAATACCTGTTACGTTACCTATCAGGGGACGTGTATATGGCATGGATTTTTGGAACAGGGAGATGAAAAAAGATGCTTGGTCGGACCTCCTACTTCGAATGTGGGGCACTGCACGTGCAATCTAAGGTGCCAACAGATAGGAGAGGTGTATTAAATTGTAATACTTATTCCTATCAGTTTAATACCTGTTACGTTACCTATCAGGGGATGTGTATATGGCATAGATTTTTGGAACAGGGAGATGGAAAAAGATGCTTGGTTGGACCTCCTACTTCGAATTTGGGGCACTGCACGTGCAATCTAAGGTGCCACCAGATAGGAGAGGTGTATTAAGTTGTAATACTCATTCCTATCAGTTTAATACCTGTTATGTTACCTATCAGGGGACGTGTATATGGCATGGATTTTTGGAACAGGGAGATGGAAAAAGATGCTTGTTTGGACCTCCTACTTCGAATTTAGGGCACTGCACGTGCAATCTAAGGTGCCACCAGATAGGAGAGGTGTATTAAGTTGTAATACTCATTCCTATCAGTTTAATACCTGTTACTTTACCTATCAGGGGATGTGTATATGGCATGGATTTTTGGAACAGGGAGATGGAAAAAGATGCTTGGTTGGACCTCCTACTTCGAATTTGGGGCACTGTATCTGCAATCTAAGGTGCCACTAGATAGTAGAGGTGTATTAAGTTGTAATACTCATTCCTATCAGTTTAATACCTGTTACGTTACCTATCAGGGGACGTGTATATGGCATGGATTTTTGGAACAGGGAGATGGAAAAAGATGCTTGTTTGGACCTCCTACTTTGAATTTGGGGCACTGCACGTGTAATCTAAGGTGCCACCAGATAGTAGAGGTGTATTTAGTTGTAATACTCATTCCTATCAGTTTAATATCTGTTACGTTACCTATCAGGGGACATGTATATGGCATGGATTTTTGGAACAGGGAGATGGAAAAAGATGCTTGGTCGGACCTCCTACTTCGAATTTGGGGCACTGCACGTGCAATCTAAGGTGCCACCAGATAGGAGTGGTGTATTAAGTTGCACTATTCATTCTTATCAGTTTAATACCTGTTCTGTCACCTATCTTTCTTCCCAATAGCACATTCAATATGTCATCAACCGGCCTGTGTGTATTTAGAGAACCACACTTTAAGGTCCTTAACTTGGGACAAGGTGGCTTGGCTATGAGAATTGCCTCAGAGCCTTAAAAACTCACCAAACCCCCTAATCAGACACTCACTATCATACTGGAAATGGGCCAAGAAACACACGGGTTTGTTCCCTGGATCCACCCAAATGACCACAATTCTTGAACACCCTCAGGCCCCGAAACACATGGGCACAACATCACAACACTGGTGGAGGTCAAGGAAACTAGATAGACTGGGAGACTGGTTAGTAAAAGGCCAGATGCTCACCTATGAGGAACTGAGGGACAAGCATGAGCTACCGCTGTCAGAACATTACAATTACTGTAGGCTGAGGCATTTCACACTCCCCCTAACCCAGAAACAGGGGACACCGGTCTTAAATTGGTTCTCCAAAATTTGTAAAGATAAACCTCTATCAAGGGGGATCATTGGGTCGCTTTACAAATATAAAACATTTGTTACTGGTTGAAGCGACACTGGGGGAAGGACCGCAGTGGGGGAGCCCTGGAGACCCTTCAGAAGCAACCGGCGGCAAAATCATCCCAGGAAAGGAGAGGTCGCTTACTGAAGCCTGCCCTAGGGTAACCCAAGGGTGATTGCCCAGGTTAGATATTGTAAATAATAAGCTAATACTGCTGGAGGGATGATAGCTAATAGGACTTTGGTGTTTCCTGCAGATATACTCTTTACTATTGTCTGTTTTACCATGTTTTAGGTATCTCTTAAATTGAAATCACAGTAAAAAATAAGAAAAATTATTAACCTAAAAAGTAAAAATAAGAAGGAATAGCCAGCTAACTTTCACAAAATGTCTCTATTGTAAATATGTATTTTTGCACAACTGTTATGCAAGACTGTTCAAAAATGCTTTATTTTTCATTACATGCTGTACGCTTTCTAAAATAAAATAATTTAAATGCAAAAATTAGGTATTGTTGCAGCGACCAGAAAATTGATGTTAGTTTGCCAGGCAGAAAGTGCCCTAAAACATTGCGTCTTGAACCCTAGTTGGTGGCGGATAAGTCACGGAAGTCATCCGGCATTCAGGGATAAAATACAGCAGCGTGTGGACCATTATTAGCTCAAGGCAGCTCATCTATCAGGCCTTTTTTAATCGAATGTATTGCTCACTGTCAGTCCCTTCGGGATCCATCCCTCATTCATCTTAATAAAGGTGAGGTAATCTAGACTTTTTGAAGCGGGGCAGGACAGAAGTTCTATGGCAAATTGGGATAGCTCAGGCCACAGGGCAAGCGTGCACACCCAGTAGTCAAGGGGTTCATCGCTCCTCATAGTGTCGATATCTGTAGTTATGGCGAGGTAGTCTGTTACCTGACGGTCGAGTCGTTCTCTGAGTGTGAACCCCGAAGGGCTGTGGCGATGCATAGGACTTAAAAAGCTCTGCATGTCCTCCATCAACAACACGTCTGTAAAGCGTCCTCTCCTTGCCGGTGTGGTCGTGCGAGGAGGAGGATTATGTTCACCTCTTCCGCTGATAGTTTGCTTTTGTGCTGTGACATCACCCTTAAACGCAGTTTAAAGCATACTTTTTAATTTATTTTAGTAGTGCTGCATCCTTTCCGACTTGTGGTAATTCGGTAACATTTCAGGCACTTTCTGCTTATACCGGGGGTCTAGTAGCGTGGACACCCAGTACAGGTCATTCTCCTTCATCCTTTTTATATGAGGGTCCCTCAACAGGCACGACAGCATGTAAGACCCCATTTGCACAAGGTTGGATGCCGAGCTATTCATGTCCCGTTCCTCGTCCTCAGTGATCTCACTGAAGGTATGTTCTTCCCCTCAGCCACATACAACACCACTGGTACCAGATAGGTGACAACGAGCACCCTGGGATGCCTGTTGTGGTTGGTCTCCCTCCTCCTCCTGAAAACCACATTCCTCCTCTGACTCCTCTTCCTCACAATCCTCTTCCAGCGTTGCCGCAGGTCCAGCAAGCGATGCTGGTAAGGCTGTTTCTGGCGGTGATGGTGACCACAACTCTGTCTCTTCCTCTTCAAGCTCATCTACGGCCTGATCCAGCACTCTTCACAGGGCACGCTCCAGGAAGAAAACAAATGGTATGATGTCGCTGATGGTGCCCTGGGTGCGACTAACCAGGTTTTTCACCTCCTCAAAAGGACACATAAGCCTACAGGCCTTGCGCATGAGCGTCCAGTAACGTGGCAAAAAAATCCCCAGCTCCGCAGAGGCTGTCCTAGCACTGCGGTCATACAAATACTCGTTAACGGCCTTTTCTTGTTGGAGCAGGCGGTCAAACATTAGGAGTGTTGAATTCCAACGTGTCGGGCTGTCTAAAATCAAGCGCCTCGCTGACATGTTGTTTCGCCGCTGGATATCTGTAAAGTGCGCCATGGCCGTGTAGGAACACCTGAAATGAGCACACACCTTCCTGGCCTGCTTCAGGATGTCCTGTAAGCCTGGGTGCTTATGCACAAAGCGTTGTACAATCAGATTACACACATGTGCCATGCACGGCACATGTGTCAACTTGCCCAAATTCAATGCCGCCAACAAATTTCTTCCGTTGTCACAAACCACTTTGCCGATCTCCAGTTGGTGCGGAGTCACCCACTGATCCACCTGTTTGTTCAGGGCGGACAGGAGTGCTGGTCCGGTGTGACTCTCTGCTTTCAGGGAAGTCAACCACAAGACGGCGTGACACTGCCATATCCGGGATGTGGAATAGTACCTGTGGAGCTGGGGGGGTGCCGTTGATGTTGAGCAAGACATAGCAGCAGCAGAAGAGGACTCAGCCGAGGAGGTTATGGAAGAGGATGGAGTAGGAGGAGTAGAGGAGGTGGCAGCAGGCCTGCCTGCAATTCATGGCGGTGTCACCAGCTCCTCTGCAGAGCCACGTATTCCATGCTTGGCAGCCGTCACCAGGTTTACCCAATGCGCAGTGTAGGTGATATACCTGCCCTGACCATGCTTTGCAGACCAGGTATCCGTGGTCAGATGGACCCTTGCCCCAACACTGTGTGCCAGAGATGCCATTACTTCCTTTTGCACAATCGAGTACAGGTTAGGGATTGCCTTTTGTGCAAAGAAATTTCGTCCTGGTACCTTCCACTGCGGTGTCCCAATAGCTACACATTTTTTGAACGCCTCAGACTCCACCAGCTTGTATGGTAAAAACTGGCGGGCTAAGAGTTCAGACAAGCCAGCTGTCAGTTGCCGGTCAAGGGGGTGACTTTGTGACATTGGTTTCTTACGCTCAAACATGTCCTTGACAGACACCTGACTGTGGGCAGATGAGCAGGGACTGCTCAGGGCAAAACACGGAGTGGTGGATGGTTGAGAGGGGGCAAGCAGGGCAGCAGTGGTTGACGTGGCTGAAGATGCTGGACCAGGAGGAGGATAGTGGCCTTGACTTTGTGTGCTGCTTGTACTGATGTGTTGATCCCATAGGCGTTTGGGATGTGACATCATGTGCCTTCGCAAAGAAGTTGTACCTAGGTGGGTGTTGGACTTCCCACGACTCAGTTTCTTTTCGCACAGGTTGCAAATTGCATCACTGTTGTCACAGGCAGACACACGAAAACATTGCCATACTGCTGAGCTCTGCAATGACGGCATTCTGGTGGTGGCAAAAGCATGCGTTGACTGTCGTGCTTTCTGGCTGACCCCGGGTGCCGATGCATGCTGTCTGACTATGCCACTAGCTACTTTCGCCGACCTCCCGCTGCTTCCAACTCGTCTCCTCCTCCTCTCTGTCTCCCCATCTGAACTTTCCTCCTGTTCTTCTTCTCTTATAGCGGGCACCCACGTGACATCCACGGACGCATCGTCATCATCAACCACTTCACTTGTATCTGACAACTCAACAAAGGAAGCAGCACCGGGTACAACATCATCATCATCATCAGACCGTACGTCCATGTGTGTAATGCTGCCTGAGTGGGACATATCCCTGTTATCTACATCATCTGGCACTAATGTTTGTGCATCACTCATTTCTTCCAACGGATGTGTAAATAACTCTGCTGACGGATCAAGTGAAGCGGCTGTGGTGCTAGTGTTGGTGATGGCGGCAGGCGGGCGAGTGGTAACTGGAGAGGTGCCCGAAGCTAAGCTGGAGGAGGATGGTGCGTCTAGTTTCCGAGCGGAAGCTGTAGAAGATTGGGTGTCCTGTGTTAGCCAGTCAACCATGTCCTCAGAACTGTTCAAGTTTAGGGTACATTGCCTCTGAAAACTGGGCATTATTCTAGGGCCAAAGGGAATCACAGCACCACGACTACGACGGCCCCTGCGGGGTTGCCTGCCTCTGCCTGTCATTTTTTTTTAAAGATTAGTGGTACTATGGGTGCAAGCTACTGTGACACCAGGTATGAGTGTCACTGTGCACTGGCAAAAGTTGGCAGACTAGATGCAATAGGCCTCACACACACGCCTTTAGGCAGGCTACTGATATTTAATCGATTACAGTAAAAAAAGGGTTGTTTGATTTCACTGCACACTACGGTTGCACTAGATATGAGTGTCACTGCGTACTGGAAAAAGTTGGCAGACTAGATGCAATAGGCCTCACACACACGCCTTTAGGCAGGCTACTGATATTTAATCGATTACAGTAAAAAAAGGGTTGTTTGATTTCACTGCACACTACGGTTGCACTAGATATGAGTGTCACTGTGCACTGGCAAAATTTGGCAGACTAGATGCAATAGTCCTCACACACACGCCTGTAGGCAGGCTACTGATATTCAATCGATTACAGTAAAAAAAGGGTTGTTTGATTTCACTGCACACTACGGTTGCACTAGATATGAGTGTCACTGTGCACTGGCAAAAGTTGGCAGACTAGATGCAATAGGCCTCACACACACGCCTTTAGGCAGGCTACTGATATTCAATCGATTACAGTAAAAAAAGGGTTGTTTTATTTCACTGCACACTACTGTTGCACTAGATATGAGTGTCACTGTGCACTGGCAAAAGTTGGCAGACTAGATGCAATAGGTCTCACACACACGCCTGTAGGCAGGCTACTGATATTCAATTGATTACAGTAAAAAAATGGTTGTTTTATTTCACTGCACACTACGGTTGCACTAGATATGAGTGTCACTGTGCACTGGCAAAAGTTGGCAGACTAGAGGCAATAGGCCTCACACCCACGCCTTTAGGTAGGCTACTGATATTCAATCGATTACAGTAAAAAAAGGGTTGTTTTATTTCACTGCACACTACGGTTGCACTAGATATGAGTGTCACTGTGCACTGGCAAAAGTTGGCAGACTAGATGCAATAGGCCTCACACACACGCCTGTAGGCAGGCTACTGATATTCAGTCGATTACAGTAAAAAAAGAAGGTTGTTTTATTTCACTGCACACTACGGTTGCACTAGATATGAGTGTCACTGCGCACTGGCAAAAGTTGGCAGACTAGAGGCAATAGGCCTCACACACACGCCTTTAGGCAGGCTACTGATATTCAATCGATTACAGTAAAAAAAGGGTTGTTTTATTTCATTGCACACTACGGTTGCACTAGATATGAGTGTCACTGAGCACTGGCAAAAGTTGGCAGACTAGATGCAATAGGCCTCACGCACACGCCTTTAGGCAGGCTACTGATATTCAATCGATTACAGTAAAAAAAGGGTTGTTTGATTTCACTGCACACTACGGTTGCACTAGATATGAGTGTCACTGTGCACTGGCAAAAGTTGGCAGACTAGATCCAATAGGCCTCACACACACGCCTTTAGGCAGGCTACTGATATTCAACCGATTACAGTAAAAAAAGGGTTGTTTTATTTCACTGCACACTACGGTTGCACTAGATATGAGTGTCACTGCGTACTGGAAAAAGTTGGCAGACTAGATGCAATAGGCCTCACACACACGCCTTTAGGCAGGCTACTGATATTTAATCGATTACAGTAAAAAAAGGGTTGTTTGATTTCACTGCACACTACGGTTGCACTAGATATGAGTGTCACTGTGCACTGGCAAAATTTGGCAGACTAGATGCAATAGTCCTCACACACACGCCTGTAGGCAGGCTACTGATATTCAATCGATTACAGTAAAAAAAGGGTTGTTTTATTTCACTACACACTACGGTTGCACTAGATATGAGTGTCACTGCGCACTGGCAAAAGTTGGCAGACTAGATGCAATAGGCCTCACACACACGCCTTTAGGCAGGCTACTGATATTCAATCGATTACAGTAAAAAAAGGGTTGTTTTATTTCACTGCACACTACGGTTGCACTAGATATGAGTGTCACTGTGCACTGGCAAAAGTTGGCAGACTAGATGCAATAGGCCTCACACACACGCCTTTAGGCAGGCTACTGATATTCAATCGATTACAGTAAAAAAAGGGTTGTCTTATTTAATTGCACACTACGGTTGCACTAGATATGAGTGTCACTGTGCACTGGCAAAAGTTGGCAGACTAGATGCAATAGGCCTCACACACACGCCTGTAGGCAGGTTACTGATATTTAATCGATTACAGTAAAAAAAGGGTTGTTTTATTTCACTGCACACTACGGTTGCACTAGATATGAGTGTCACTTTGCACTGGCAAAAGTTGGCAGACTAGATGCAATAGGCCTCACACTTATGCCTTTAGGCAGGCTACTGATATTCAATCGATTACAGTAAAAAAAGGGTTGTTTTATTTCATTGCACACTACGGTTGCACTAGATATGAGTGTCACTGCGCACTGGCAAAAGTTGGCAGACTAGATGCAATAGGCCTCACACACACGCCTTTAGGCAGGCTACTGATATTCAATTGATTACAGTAAAAAAAGGGTTGTTTGATTTCACTGCACACTACGGTTGCACTAGATATGAGTGTGACTGTGCATTGGCAAATGTTGGCAGACTCGATGCAATAGGCCTCACACACACGCCTTTAGGCAGGCTACTGATATTTAATCGATTACAGTAAAAAAAGTTTTGTTTGATTTCACTGCACACTACGTTTGCACTCGATATGAGTGTCACTGCGTACTGGAAAAAGTTGGCAGACTAGATGCAATAGGCCTCACACACACGCCTTTAGGCAGGCTACTGATATTCAATCGATTATAGTAAAAAAAGGGTTGTTTGATTTCACTGCACACTACGGTTGCACTAGATATGAGTGTCACTGCGCACTGGCAAAAGTTGGCAGACTAGATGCAATAGGCCTCACACACACGCCTTTAGGCAGGCTACTGATATTCAATCGATTACAGTAAAAAAATGGTTGTTTTATTTCACTGCACACTACGGTTGCACTAGATATGAGTGTCACTGTGCACTGGCAAAAGTTGGCAGACTAGATGCAATAGGCCTCACACACACGCCTTTAGGCAGGCTACTGATATTCAATCGATTACAGTAAAAAAAGTTTTTTTTTATTTCACTGCACACTACGGTGGCACAAGATATGAGTGTCACTGGCAAAAGTATGGCTAGCAGGCTGGCATATGCAATTAGATTACACAGAAAAAAGTATCAAGATAAAATAAAAAGGGCTTTTTGGGTTGCTGTCCTTGCACCAGATATCAAAGGAGTCCTTCAGTTGTGTAGTTAAAGCTAAATACACAGCCTGGCTATCTATTTCCCTATTAAATCAGCAGAAAAAAATAATAAAATAAAATAAATGATGTTCTAGCCCTAAAAAGGGCTTTTAGGGTTGCTGTCCTTGCAGCAGATATCAAAGGAGTCCTTCAGGTGTGTAGTTAAAGCTAAATACACAGCCTGGCTATCTATTTCCCTATTAAATCAAGAGCAGGTAGAATATATCTCCTCTCTCCATGAATGCAGCTACAGAATGATTCTAAAATGGAGGCTGTCATACAGATGGAAGGCTCTGGAAGGGAGTGTATGCTGCTGATTGGCTGGGATGTGTCTGCTGACTGTAAGGTGCAGGGTCAAAGTTTCCTCAATGATAAAGAATAAGGGGCGGACCGAAAAGTGCATATGTTCGCCGTTCGTTGCGAACACGAACATGCGAAAATCGCTGCGAATAGTTCTCCGGCTAACTGTTCGGGACATCACTAGTGAACACAATAAACATGCAATTTACCAAACTTGCAGATCTGGTTGCCATAGAACTCTTATGGCCTCATTCAATTGCAAGCCTGCAGATTGCATCCTACAGACCGTATGTCTGCGGGCTTGAAATTTGCTATAATTACAGAGTGATTCGATTGAACAAGCGCGCAAGTTATGGTCCGAAAGCCGAAACTGTGCAATCGTATGTAACATTTCAGAGAGTGAACATGATCAATTAAGCAAGCCGTTACAACCCATTTAGAAACAGACAATAGAATATGAGACCGTCATCATTAGGTCAGTAAAACATGGAGCTTAAACGTCAATCAAGTAGCATTTAGGTATTTGATATGCAATCAGACCCGCAATCCTACAATGTATAAAATAATAAAAATGAATGAAGGAAATGTTCTAATCTATGTGGGTGGCCCGATATGTATTAACTCATTGATTCCCGAGATTGATATAACACCGAAATGATTTACCTGCTTGAGACTGTTGTGCAATTAATTCTAATGTTTTTCATCTCATTCCCTGTCTTTTAAAGTGTAGTATTGATTTTTTAATTGCATTTACAGTGCTACAAACAGGGGTTAAAACCCCTTGCGAGTCATATCTGGTACCCATAGAATTTTCTTCTACATTTGACATTTATGGGTGTAAAAATGTTTGCAGGCTTGAGGAATTGTAGCAATTGAATAGCGATTTGCAATTGTAACTCTTGCAGTCTTGAAAGAACAAAGCTTAGTTAGATGCGGTGCAACAACCGCAGGGATTTTCAGCCTGTAACTCGTATATCATTTGCGGCTCACAAAAAGACACCAATTGAATAGCAAATTAGTTTACATCTACATTACGGACTCCCGTAAACTACAATTTCTCAATTGAATTAGGCCCATAGTATCTACTTCTATGATACTGTTTGAAAACATTTGCTAATTTTCAGTCATGTCACATTTTGTAGGTAGAAAACTTCAGTTATAATTCAAGTATCCACTTATCCAATTATTTTACACATAGAGTAATTCAATGTATGTATTTATGTTGGGTAATTTAATGATATTATAGCTTACTTTGCATCAAATTATATGAAGAAGATATCAAACTTATAAATGCAAATTATTGGTCCAGTGACCAGTGAGGTTTTAAACAGGAAAAAATGTATTGGATGTTGGTTAATATGGTTTCTTAGAAACATAGTGCCATATGCAATTGAGTCTGATCACATATCGAACCCCTGAACCTAATTGATTGACATGTCCCCTCCTTGTTTCACTGCCGTAATAATGATCATTTTCTATTGGCATCATTTTCTATTGGCCAATTCAAAATGGGCGATTATGGGCTTTTGCTGAATTTATCAGGTTCCCGCCCAGAACTGGACTGAACCAGTGCATGGCTTACGGTTTTTGCTTCGGGCCCCCAACTTGTGCCCTTCAGCAATTGAATAGCATCGCAATCGGAGACCAACCGGAGCCCGCAACTCACTCACAGACATTCAACTGTCTGCAATTGAGTTACGGGCTTCGAATTGAATATGGCCCATACAGTATTTTTGTCCTTAAGTGTACTAAGACTATTCCCACATGTACTATATTCACTTTTAAATGTTCTCACTTGCAATGCATTTTCCAATACCCTGTTTTTTAAGTTATCTTTTTAGCTTTTCACCTAAACTACACTAAATAAAATAAGACACCACCCCAGACATATTTCATCTTGCAAGTGGTGGAGAGATAAAAGGCTCATACTCACTGGGGGCTTGACAAAAAAATAGTAAATAATGGTTTCAATGCATTATAAAATTTTAATAAAGTTTTTTTTTTTCTCATATCATGTCCTAACTATCTATTCTTTAGAGAAAACTTTATAAAACCACTAAAGTGACCCTTTAAGCAGATGCCTCAGAAGTAAATCACTAGTAACTATGAAACCAAATTACTTATTTATTGAATCATGTAAGCATATGGCATTGAAGTCTCTATTTGCTAAAGTTTCTATTACATAGCATTGATAAGGTATTTCGTACATTAAAGAATCAGTAAGTTACAATAAAAATTCAGTGCCCCAAATTTGAAGTGGGAGGACCGACCAAGCATCTTTTTCCATCTCATACTTCCAAAAATCCATGCCATATACACGTCCCCTGATGGACGTAACAGGGATTAAACCGATAGGAATAGTACTACTTAACAGTACACACCTTATAATAACGCAGACAGAGGCAACGCGTATAATCTTCCATGCTGTGCAGTGGAAGCCCCCAGACTCTGACCTGTGTATAATCTTCCATGCTGGGCAGTGGAAGCCCCCAGACTCTGGGAGTCTGAAGAAGAGGAGTCAGAAGAGAAAGGTGGCTTTGAGGAGGTGGAAGACCAAACACAGCAGGCGTCCCAGGGGGCTTGTTGTCACCTTTCGGGGACCCTTGGTGGCTGGGTGGAGGAAGAGACCTTCAATGACATCAGTGAGGACAAGGAACGGGACATGGCTAGCTTGGTATCCAACCTTGTGCAAATGGGGAGTTTGCGGTTGTGCAAAGGGACTATTTGCGGTTGTTTGCGGTGCATTAAACGGGGAGATTGGTCTGTTACTGTGAAGCGAGTGTAACCCTTACACTACCTGATCGATACAACTTCATACCTGATGTTTTAAAGCATGTTATTCCAAACAATTTAGGAATGTTAGGTGATTTATGCCCTTTATGGCTTAAAACCAGACTCTGCATCAACTATGTAATTTTCCGTGGGAGTTTTGCCATGGATCCCCCTCCGGCATGCCACAGTCCAGGTGTTAGTCCCCTTGAAACAACTTTCCCATCACTATTGTGGCCAGAAAGAGTCCCTGTGGGTTTTGAAATTCGTCTGCCCATTGAAGTCTGTGGCGGTTTGCCAGGTTCGCCCGTTGGTGAACATTGGATAAAAAATTTGAGTCTGCTGTTCGCGAACCGAAAATTTGATGTTCTCGACATCACTACTCTAATATCCTAAACCCTGAGTACCTGTCTTATAAAGATATCCGATTTTGCTGAAGTTTACTTGGAAGTCTCTCTGAATGCCCAACATTTTAAATAAGCCCTCTTCCGTAATGGCAGATAAATGCCTACAAGAAGTCTCCTTATGGACCCCTGTGGTATTATAAATTGTATCCATGGAGGTCCCTAGGGATCTCATGGCACCTAATATTAACCCCTGGTCCTAGAGACTCCTATGGTATACTACGCTATGACCAGGGAGTCCTTATGGACTTTCATGGCACCTAAAGTTAAAGTGTATTTGAATTACTGATTAGATACTGATTGGATGTGCATTCTGATTGGATATACTTTTAACCAATCAGAAACGAGGTAGGAGTAATTCAAATACACAATTCTGATTGGCTGAAATATGATTGACAATTATTTCAGCCAACTGGACACAGTGGAGGAGGGAAAGAGACATGAGAAAGAGACACAGCGGAGGAGGGAGAGCTACAGGGAAGGGAGGAGGGGGGAAAAGACAGAGGGGAGGGGGGAGACACACAGGGGAGGGGGAAGACACAGGGGGAGAGACATGGGGATGAGACACAGGGGAGGGGGGAAGGAGACACAGGAGTGAGAGGGTGGAAGAAAGAGACACAGGGGAGGTAGAGGGAGTTGGAGACACAGGGGAGGGAGAGGGGGAGGGAAGAGACACAGGGGAAGGGGAGGACACACATCAAATATTATCCCATCAATTTTGACGGGCAAGTTACTAATAATATAGTTTCCGTATGTGTGTAACGTTGATGTCATCAAGGGTGTGTGGTCATGACGTCAGTGGAGCGGGACCTAAAATCTGATCTTTGCATTTCAGAGACAGACAGCAAAGTGAGTGAGAGGGAGGGAGAGAGGTACAGAGTGAGAGAGACAGATACAGAGATAGAGACAGGTACAGAGAGCAAGAGAGACAGGTACAGAGAGAGAGAAAGGTACACAGAGAGAGAGAGTCAGGTATAGAGAGAGTGATAGAGACAGGTACAGAGAGTGATAGAGACATGTACAGAGAGGGAGGGCTAGAGAGAAATAGAGATAATTACAGAGAAAGAGCGCACACAGATAGAGGCCAAACACAGACAGCACACACAGAGCAAGAGAGAGAGAGAGAGCACACACAGAAAG
The DNA here is from genome assembly GCA_027410445.1 of Discoglossus pictus. Classification (NCBI taxonomy): domain Eukaryota; kingdom Metazoa; phylum Chordata; class Amphibia; order Anura; family Alytidae; genus Discoglossus; species Discoglossus pictus. The sequence goes on from CM050164.1 coordinate 271,843,389, forward strand.
AGAGAGAGTGCACAGACAGAGAGCACAGAGAGAGCACAGAGATTGCGCAGACAGAGAGCACAGAGAGAGAGTGCACAGAGAGTGTGCAGAGAATGCGCAGACAGAGCGATCAAAGCGCACAAAGTATGCAGAAAGAGAGTACGCAGAAAGAGATCGTGCAGACGGAGCGCACAAAGAGAGAATGCACAGACAGAGAGCAAGAGAGCGTACAGAGAGAGAGCATACAGAGAGAGCATGAGAGAGCCACAGAGAGAGTGCAGAGACAGAGAGAGTGCACAGGCAGAGAGCGAACAGAGAGATTGAGACAGAGTGCACAGACATAAAGAGCGCAAAGATAGAGAGTGCACAGACAGACAGTGCAGACAAAGTGCACAAACAGAAAGTGCAGAGAGAGAGAGCCACAGACAGGGCACAGAAAGAGATACAGCACCATGAGCAAGAGAGACAGGTCAGAGAGAAAGACAAGACAAAGCGAGAGAGACAGGTACAGAGAGAGAGCGTGGTACAGAGAAAGAGAGAGTGCACAGACCGAACACGCACAGAGAGTGAGCGTACAGACAGAGGGCACACAGACAGAGAGCGCACAGAAAAAGAGCCACAGATAGCACACAGAGAAAGAGAGTGCACAGAGAGGGAGAGCGCACAGAGAGAGAAAGTGCACAGACAGAGAGAGACAGCACCAGGTGCGACAGAGGAAGACAAGACAGAGAGATACAAGTACATAAAGAGAGAGAAAGAGAGGGAGGGGTACAGAGAGTGAGGGAAATTAACAGAGTGAGAGTGCGTGGAGGCAGAACACGTGAAGGCAGTGTGCGCGGAGGCAGATCTCAAAGAGAGAAAGAGCACATAGACAGATAGAGAGTGCATAGTGTGAGAGAGAGTGCACAGACAGAGCCACAGAGATCCACACAGAGAGAGAGAAAGCACCAAGAGCGAGAGAGACAGGTCAGAGAGAAAGACAAGACAGGGTGAGAGAGATAGGTACAGAGAGGCAAGAGTAAAGAGAGAGAGAATTACAGAGCAAGAGCACACACACAGAGCGAGAGACAGCACACAGAGCTAGAGGGTGCTCACAGAGCTAGAAAGAGCACACAGAGCTAGAGAGAGTGCACAGAGGAAGATCACGCAAACAGAGAGAGAACATGCAGAGAGAGAGAGAGCGCACAGTGAGAGAGAGCGCACAGTGAGAGAGAGTGCACAGTGAGAGAGAGAGTGCACAAACAGAGAGAGTGCACAGAGATCCAAACACAGATAGAGAGTGCACACAACAAAGAGAGCACATGCAGACAGTGCACACAGAGAGTGAGAGAGCACACAGAGTGCACAGAGCGAGAGTGCACAGACAGAGCACACACAGACAAAGAGAGAGTGTACAGAGAGAGAGTGCACAGAAAGAGAGAGTGCACAGAGAGAGAGTGCATAGACAGAAAGCACAGAGAGAGAGTGCACAGAAAGAGCTCACAGAGAAAGACAGTGCACATACAGAGAGTGAACAGAGAGAGAGATTGTACAGAGAGAGAGAGAGAGAGAGAGAAAGCACCAGGAGCGAGAGAGACAGGTCAGAGAGAAAGTAGGGAGAGCGAGAGAGACACAAGATAGAGAGAGAAATACAGGACACACAGAGAGAGAGCATGAGAGACAGGACAGAGCGAGAGAGAGACAGGACAGAGCGAGAGAGAGACAAAACAGAGAGAAAAAGCACAGACAATTCAAGATAATATTTTATGATACCATCATTTATGACGGGCATACATATTAGCCAGTAAGAAAAACATACTACATGATACAGATTTAGACACATGATAAAATGCATTATTAACTTCCTTCTCATTTTAAACACATTTATGCCTTCCCAATGCAAACATTCCAATTTAAAAGCTGTTTTATTATTTTTATTTATTATTAATTATTTATTGTAAAAGCCTTGAACCTAATTTTTATTTCACAAAGTGGAAACCAGTGGATACATTTTTTGCTGCTTACCATATAAATATTAATAAATAAATACATGTGACAAACATTTGTGTGTTTCTAAAAAATCCACCAATATGTAACCTTCAATTGCAAAGCAAGGCAGCCCAAGGTCAGGTTCAGTAGTTCAAAACTGAACATTTTGCTTCCCACTTTTTCCCTCTATTACAACTTAACCAGAATATGTTAAACAATGTACACAGAAAAAAACATATCAGACTGCAAATATTAGCACACATTATTGTGCTAAAACTTAATTTAAAAATGTAATGGCCAAGCTATTGAACTAAAAGTAATTAATGTGAAAAGGGAGGATAGACTGAGAATTTATATTTTCCTAATACTATTCATTATACACCGTATTATATGTGGGAGCATGTACTGCTTTGTACCTTCACTTGCAGCTCTCTGTGATTCATAGTGCTAATGGACTAGCAAGTGCCTGGATACCATTATCAATGATGCAGACTATAGTTCTTGTACTGGCTTAATATGCCTCCAAACCAATTTGGTAAATTGCTTCCATTATAGGATTTAGAAAGCATCATATTATAAGATTAATTTTTTTTGCTGAAATGTCATTTCCTTAAAAGACACATGTTTTCTGTTTAGTGTCAGGATCAACTCAATATAATAATATAAGAAACTAAGAAATTGTAAACACACTCTGCTGAAAGGTGGCAGTAAAAACTAAAAAGAGAGCATCATTATAAACCATTTGTGTTGTATGTATCATTTATTTTGGGATAACGCTGACTATGTTTCAAACATTAATCACCATTAAAGAACACATCTTTGTAACAGTTTATAGTTTGGTTAGTTATAGTAGCATGGTAACTACATATAAATGAAGAAGATGTATGCACATTAACCCCTTGAGTTTCCTATGGGCATTCATTTGTTGTAATGAAACACAGCAAATCAAAAATAGTTGGAGCTGGTTATAGGCACAGAGTTTTATTGTTTTAAAAAATAAATAAAAAATGTAATATAATTTGCTGTATGCTCATAGAAGGTTTCTCAAAGAAAACATGCGCTAAGCAATAAATAGGAAATTCAGTGGAATTTGCGGGGATATTTGTTTCATATATATCTAATAAAGACTTATGCAAATAACAGAAAAATTATATTGTACTAAAAGGTTGACCAGTGGCCAGGTAAAACATGTAAAATGCTGCAAGGTTATGAGTGGAAAAGGAAGCCTATTATTATTATTATTATTATTATTATCTTTATTTGTAATGTGCCAACATATTCCGTTGTGCGGAACAAGAGTTAAGTAGGAGGCAAAATAAAAATGTACACATTGCAAAGAATAGAGAGCCCTGTCTTTGAGTTTAGAATCTAGCGTGCATGGAGCTTTCACTGAAGCACTTCACAAGATTGCAAACTCGCAAATTTACAATCTAATGAGTTGGGTATGGTGGGAAGGGTGAAAGATGTTTTTTGGATGCTAAGGCTGAAGGCGATAACCTTCTTTAAACATGTGTGTTTTTAGTGATGTTTTGAAGGTTTTGAAGCATGAGTATAGTTTAGAGGAGCGATGAAAGGAGTTCCAGAGAATAGGGGCAACATGAGAAAGGTCCTTAATTGTGGAAATAGTACAGTTAATGCATTTACCCCTATATTGTTCTTTTACGCCTATTCATCAAATGTAATAATGTTTTTTCAATTTTAAGAAAAATTCTACTTGGAATGACACAGTGAATACTGGCATTGACATTACTTTTTAACATAATGTAATAAATAAACCTAATTTTACAGTTTCTGGGTAACAATGACAAATCATATGGAATTGAGTGCTCTTTACCAAAAGTTAATAATTGCTTAGCATACATATCTGTAACTAAGCAACATATCCAATTTCCCTGTTTATACCTAATTATTTCATTTCTTTCTTCAAAATGTTGTTGCATAGTTGGAAAGCATTTAACTGACAGATCAATTAAATTATTAGAAAGGAAGAAATAAAAGAATTCAGGAGAAATTGAATACATTGACTTTCATACCTGGATGGTAAAATTATTAATATAAAACAATTAGAATGTTATAAACAAGACAGCAACTGTGTCTGCTTTACAAATCTTACACATGCCTGCCTGGATGTGCTAACATTTCTGAACAATCACAAAAGGATAAAATTGCAGCCTGGTAAATGTAATTAAAAAGCATATATTTTAAAAAAATGTAATAGATATGATAAAATATAGCAGACAGGGCCTACCTCCACATTCCTGCCACTGTACAATCTGTCTGTGGCAAAGAGCTACAGTACAAGTAGCACAAAACACATCAGATAATTATCCTTACATCATGTTTTTCTTATATGTATAGCTCTTTGAGAGATATTTACTTTATATAGCTATCACAGAGACTGTGATGACAATATATCCACATAGTTCAAAGTATATACAAGGATGCAGACCTTGTCAATGTGATGGTTGGTAAATTCCCAGCTTTGTGTTTTTAAATTGATCCGTCCATGGGGTATTTACTAAGCTTTCAGAGAGATTGTGACAGGGAGTCATATTTAGTGGCACAGGGCTTGTGATGAGATTGTGTAGTGCTTTGATGGCAATTTAACCCCACACGAAATAGAGCATTTTGCATACCGTGATGCTTAGTAAAAGAAAAGTTTATTCTATTTGTTACAAAATCTTACAGAAAACAAGAAAATTTAGATTAATTCTACAGCGAATAAAAACACTGATACCAGATGTAGACAAACAAAAGACTTGCTTGCCAAGTTACGTATTTTCAACTGAGGGATTTTTCTTCAGTAATGTTACATATTGCCTTTACTCATAATATTATGTATCTCACATGAAATACGTTAATTCATGCTTTGTCAGTAGAGTTGAATGGGCAAGATTACATTAATTTTTCAAAGTTGCACCAATCACTGCATTTTTTTGGAATGTCTTACTGTGACACAGCCATAGGAAGCAATAGAATATGGCAAACGTTTACCTTTTCAATGTTGACTGTGTTTTACAGCCTCCCCAGTTAACACACAGGTCTTAGCGTCAGAAGGTTTTTGAGATAGTGGGAGAGATTTGAGAGATTGGAGAGCAGGTTAATATATTTTTCTACTCATTTACATTACCTAAAAATTACTTTACACCTAATTTTACCAAACACATATATACTGTTAACACATAACTTACACACACATAGATTAATACGAAATAAAAAACATTTATTTTTTATCCATTACATATACAAATACACACTTATTTAATTTATAGTTATTTGCCCCAGTTGGTGGGAACACATAGTCCAAGGTCAGAGAGGAAGAGGCCTCAGAGTCAGAGCCAGGGCCAGATCATCCATTAGGTTAGTTAGGCTCCTCCCTACAGGTGCATCTCTGAGAGGGGCTACTCATTATCACCCCATCTTCCACCACAGACACCCTCCAAATCCCCTCCTGATGTGTGCTGCTCTGTGCAGTGCTTGCATCCTCTAAAAACAGACAGAGCTGCCAGAGTTAACACTGAGCTCCAGACAGGAAGCTCCGATTACACTGCAGAAAGCCTTATCCCGCCCCCTGCACCATAGCACAGAAAGGAGGGAGAGGAAGCTTTCCCCTGAGCAGACATGGCAGCAAGGCTGGGTACAGACATTGGCAGGAGATCTTCAACACAAGATGGAGGCAGGAGCTGTGATGAGGTGAGAGGCTTATACGTGTGTGTGAGGGAGAGAGGGTGAGGTAGAGAGAGAGACGGTGCGGGAGAGCAAGGGAGAGAACTAGGGAAAGAAAGAGGGAGAGAGAGGAAGGGAAAAAAGGGGAGATAGAGAAATAGGGAAAGAGAGAGGGGGAAGTGGGATTAAGAGAGAGTGGGGAGAGAGAGGAAGAGTAAGAAGGATAGAGAGGGAGGGAAAGAAAGAGGAGGGAAGAAAAGAGAGAAGGGGGATAGAGGAGGGGGAAAGAAGAGAGAGAACTAGGGAGAGAGAGGGAAAGGAAGAGTGAGGGGAGAAAGAGGGAGATAAAGAGAGGATGAGAGAGAGGAAGAGACAGAGGGAGAGAGATAGAGAGGGAGACAGAAAGAAAAAGGGAGGGGAAGAGAGGGAGAAAGAGAGAGTGGGGGAGGGATAAATGGGATAGAGAGAGATAGAGAGAAAGAGGTAGGGGAGAGAGGGAAAGAGAGGGAGAGGTGGAAAGAGGGAGAGATAGAAATAGGAAGAGAGAGGGAGAGAAAGAGAGGGGAAGAGGGAGGAAGATAAATATGGTGAGGGAGTGGGAGGAGAGTATGAGAGAGGGAAGGAAAGAGAAAGAGAGGGGGAAAGAGGGAGAGACAGAGGGAGAGCGCAAGATGGAGAGAGGGAGAGGTAGAGAGAGGGAGGGGAGAGAAATGGGGAGAGAGATAAATAAGGAAAGAGAGAGTGAGAGAGAGATAGAGAACGGGGGCATATAGAGAAAGAGCAGGAGAGAGAAAGAGAGAGTGTGGGAGGCAGAGTTGGGAGAAAGAGGGAGGGGAGAGATAGAAATTGGGAGATAGAGGGAGAGAAAGAAAGGGGAAGAGGGGGGAGAGAAATATGGTGAGGGAGTGGGTGGAGAGTAGGAGAGAGGGAGAAAGAGAGAAACAGAGAGGGGGAGATAGGGAGAGAGGAATAGAAAGAGAGGGAGGGACAGTGAGTGGGGGACAGTGATAGAGTGGGGAACAGTGAAAGAGGGGAGAAGAGAGACAGAGAAAGTGTGGGAAGGGAGAGAGTGAGAGATGGGAGTGAGAGAGGAAGAGGAAAGAGAGGGGAAGAGGGAGAGCGAGTGGGGGAGAGGGCGGGAAAGAGAGACAGAGGGTGGAGAGAAATATAGGGGAGATAGGTATAGAGAGAGACATAGAAAGAGGGAGCGGAGAGAGAGAGAAGGGTAAGGGAAGAGGAGGAAACAAGAGAGAGAGGGTGTGAGATAGGGAGAGGGAGATAGAAAGAGTGAGGTAAGGGAGAGAGGAGGGAGAGAGAGTGGGAAAGGGAGATATGGAGAAAGAGAAAGAAGATAAATAAAGGTGGAGAAAGAGAAAGAGGTCGAGAGAGAGATAAAGACATGGGTAGAGAGGAGAAAGAGAGGGAGAGAGAAGGGAGGAGGAGAGAGAGGGAGAGAATGTGAACAAGTAATAGCTTGGAGTGTGTATGAGTGGCTATGCTGTAAAAATAGCAGAGATGTCTGCAATTTGCTAACACAGCAAGATAGCGATATAGAGTTGCAAGCAAAAGTATGTGAACCCTTTGGAATGATATGGATTTCTGATCACAAATTGGTCATAAAATGTGATCTGATCTTCATCTAAGTCACAACAATAGACAATCACTCTCTGCTTAAACTAATAACACACAGAGAATTAAATGTTACCATGTTGTTATTGAACACACCATGTAAACATTCACAGTGCAGGTGGAAAAAGTATGTGAACCCCTAGACTAATGAAATCTCCAAAAGCTAATTGGAGTGAGGTGTCAGCCAACTGGAGTCCAATCAATGAGATGAGATTGGAGGTGTTGGTTACAGCTGCCCTGTCCTATAAAAACACACACCAGTTCTGGGTTTGCGTTTCACAAGAAGCATTGCCTGATGTAAATTATGCCTCACACAAAAGAGCTCTCAGAAGACCTACGATTAAGAATTGTTGACTTGCATAAAGCTGGAAAGGGTTATAAAAGTATCTCCAAAAGCCTTGCTGTTCATCAGTCCCCGGTAAGACAAATTGTCTATAAATGGAGAAAGTTCAGCACTGCTGCTACTCTCCCTAGGAGTGGCCGTCCTGTAAAGATGACTGCAAGAGCACAGACTGCTCAATGAGGTGAAGAAGAATCCTAGAGTGTCAGCTAAAGACTTACAAAAGTCTCTGGCATATGCTAACATCCTTGTTAGCGAATCTACGATATGTAAAACACTAAACAAGAATGGATTTCATGGGAGGATACCACAGAGGAAGCCACTGCTATCCAAGCAAAACATTGCTGCACGTTTACAGTTTGCACAAGAGCACCTGGATGTTCCACAGCAGTACTGGCAAAATATTCTGTGGACAGATGAAACTAAAGTTGAGTTGTTTGGAAGAAACACACAACACTATGTGTGGAGAAAAAGAGGCACAGCACACCAACATCAAAACCTCATCCCAACTGTGAAGTACGGTGGTGGGGGCATCATGGTTTGGGGCTGCTTTGCTGCGTCACGGCCTGGACGGATTGCTATCATCGAAGGAAAAATGAATTCCCAAGTTTATGAAGACATTTTTCAGGAGAACTTAAGGCCATCTGTCCACCAGCTGAAGCTCAACAGAAGATGGGTGTTACAACAGGACAACGACCCAAAGCATAGAAGTAAATCAACAACAGAATGGGTTAAACAGAAGAAAATACGCCTTCTGAAGTGGCCCAGTCAGAGTCCTGACCTCAACCCGATTGAGATGTTGTGGCATGACCTCAAGAAAGCGATTCACACCAGACATCCCAAGAATATTGCTGAACTGAAATAGTTCTGTAAAGAGAAATGGTCAAGAATTACTCCTGACCGTTGTGCACATCTGATCTGCAACTACAGGAAACGTTTGGTTGTAGTTATTGCTGCCAAAGGAGGTTCAACCAGTTATTAAATCCAAGGGTTCACATACTTTTTCCACCTGCACTGTGAATGTTTACATGGTGTGTTGAATAAAAACATGGCAACATTTAATACTTTGTGTGTTATTTGTTTAAGCAGACTGTGATTGTCTATTGTTCTGACTTAGATGAAGATCAGATCACATTTTTTGACCAATTTGTGCAGAAATCCATATCATTCCAAAGGGTTCACATACTTTTGCTTGCAACTGTACTCGCAGAAAAAGGATAAATGGGTGCGTGATCACTTTGTGCACACACTCACAGGGGCTCCTCCACTTTACTGCGTAGGGGCTCCAAAAAGATAGATCCGGGCCTGGTCAGAGCAAGATGGGCAGGATCCCCATTCACAGTCGGGAGGACAAGAGGCTGTGGGCAAGCATCCCCCATCATCCACCCTAACATGTACACCACACACGCATAGATAACACACATGCCATGTAAATGCTGTCCACCAATGGAAGTAATATGTACATCCAGGAAGCTTATATATCACTTTCATAAATGTGCAGCATTACATGTGTGTCAAATATGTACAAATACTACTTTAAATATATGCTGTCATTGATATCCATTGTAAAGTGAGTAAACATCCAATAGAGAGTCCATGTATGGATGCCCACTGCAGAGTATGCAGATACGGACTCTATAGGGAAGGATGTGTGTGCAGTGCAGTGTACTAGCCTATCAGGGACCACATACATATTTTTTGATATTGTCCAAGAGGTAGATAAGGCCTTGGTTTAACATGCTCTTAAACAAAACGGATCAGTCTATCCGATGATCACGTACGTGTTGTTAATAATCGGAATAATCCACTTGTTAAGCAGAAGCCTTTTCTCCTTTCCTTAATTCTGATGATTAAAATAAAAGATTATAGCATTTTCTCCAGGTTTCCATTCTGGAAAGATACAAAGAAATACATTTGACCTCATCTAAGGATTGAAGTACCAGATCTTCATTAGGAGAAATAGAGGGTAAACAAATCTCCTGATAGAATGAGAGGACTTTAGGAAGGAGTTTAACCAAAGGGTGAAGTCTAACATTCCCTTTTTTACAGTTGGTCTAAAGATCATTGTACAGACAGATTGTATTTCAGAGACTCTTTTTGTTCAAATACGTAAAATAGTTCTGAGATTAAGCCACCAATATTTTGAAGAGTTTCAAAATGTGGAAGTTAATCCTTTTAGCACTGTAGGAAGGCCCCACCATGAAGTAAATAACTTTTTGGAAAGGTCTGACCTGCTCTTACAGTATATATCTAACCATTAGGCCCTCAGTTGCTCAATAGATACCAGAGAGAGCAAATAAAGCTGATGTGTTATTGTAGCATACTGTACTCAGACCTAGGTCCAGTCCCTTTTGAAGAAAGGTAAAAATATTCGGAAGGGAAGCATTCAAAATATCTAAGACCCATTCAGCAAATCTTCCCCAGATAGACAGATGATGTAAGCATACTATACTCAGACCTAGGTCCAGTCCCTTTTGAAGAAAGGTAAAAATATTCTGAAGGGAAGCATTTAAAATATCCATTCAGCAAATCTTCCCCAGCTGATGTAAGGTTTAGTTTAATTTGATAATATACAATACCTTTTAGGAAAAGATCTTCCTTGGGTGGAGGAATCAATGGATGGTCTAGAGATAGGAGTTTGAAAATCTGAAACAATGTTCTTATTGGCCTGACAGGGGATATGAAGATAACTTTGACTCTATCTTCTATAATCATTATGAACACTTTTCTTATGATTGAGAAATGGAGAAATATGAAATAAAGATCCCAGTGCCCAAAAAAATATAAAATTGCAAAGCAAAACTATGATTTATCTTGTATGAAACAAAGGCAGTTGTACATTGATAGATGCAGCCAGGGGATCTAACCAGGATTTGCCAACTGTTAGATTAGGCATTTGAAGATGTTGCCATTCTGGGCAAATATATTGCATATATCTATGAAAGTTTGTCATAATGGGATATAGATTTTTTACCAAGGCACTGCTTTTTGTCTCACCTTGCTTGTGTAATTATGAGACCACCACCTTGTACAGCCTAAATTATATAACTATTAAAATAGAGGCAAATTGTTCTACGGTGTGATGATCCGCTTTTAATTCCAATAAATTTGATGAGGTGTTTGGTAACTATTTCTTCCATGTACCTGGAGCAGAGAAATTCTGTGTTCATGACCCCCAACACACAAAGCTGGCATCTTTACTGACATCTGTCCATTCTATTTCTCCCGCTGCAAGAACTTTTGATAGCCTCTTCCAATTTTGATATTAGATTTCCTTCATAGTTGTTCAGCAGTGTGAGTTTGTATAGTGTGCTATGGTTGTGGATAATAGAGAGGAGGCAATGTCAGGGCAGTTGAGGTTGGTGAGGGGACTGAGAAGGAATTGTAGTAGTGGATTTAGATATATATACAGTATCTCTAAATATTTTATTTATCTATTCATGTGACAACACTGAAGAAATGATACTCTGCTCCAATGTAAAGCAGTAGGTGTACAGCCTGTATAACAGTGTAATTTTGCTGTCCCCTCAAAATAACTCAACATACAGCCATTAATGTCTAAACCGTTGGCAACAAATGTGAGTACACCCCTTAGTGGAAATGTCCAAATTGGGCCCAAAGTGTCAATATTTTGTGTGGCCACAATTATTTTCCACCACTGCCTTAACCGTTATGGGCATGGAGTTCACCAGAGCTTCAAAGTTTGCTACTGGATTCCTCTTCCACTCCTCCATAATGACATCACGGAGCTGGTGGGTGTTAGAGACCTTGCACTCCCCCACCTTCCATTTGAGGATGCCCCACAGATGCTCAATAGGGTTTAGGTCTGATGACAGGCTTGGCCAGTCCATCACCTTTACCTTCAGCTTCTTTAGCAAGGCAGTGGTCGTCTTGGAGGTGTGTTTTGAGTTGATTACATGATGGAATACTGCCCTGCGGCCCAGTCTCCGATGGGAGGAGATCATCCTCTGCTTCAGTATGTCACAGTACATATTGGCATTCATGGTACCCTCAATGAACTGTAGCTCCTCAGTGCCGGCAGCACTCATGCAGGCCCAAACCATGACACTCCCACCACCAAATATACATCTAAAGTCAACTGTAGTCAACGCACAGGTCTAGGCGTTAGTAGGTTTCAGTGATTTGGAGTGAGAGAAGGAGCTATATGGTAATTTTCTTTGCTGTTTTGACTACTAAGGAATATTAACACTTAATTTCCAACACACATAATTGCTGATATCACATAATTAATACATATAGATTAATATCTACACATAGCTATACATAGCAATAGGCCACAGCACATCTACACCACCGCCACCTACCCGATCCCCATAATATAATACACATAATACACACATTCTTGTTTTACCTCACATACATATACACAAATATGTTATGTTTATTTTTACTTATATTTATATTAGACTAGCGACTTGCCCGTCAAAAAATGACGGCAATGTGATGTATATGTTTGTGAAGTTGTTTAGTTATTTAAATATATTTTTGACCCTTGTAAGTATTGTGATATGAAGATATATTTTTGTAAAACGTTGATGTAATGGTTTTTTAAAATGAAATTTGTATCTGAAGAATTGTTCACTTTAATATACATAGAATGCATATAAAAGTAAAAAGTAAAAAGACTTTTTTAAACGTACCAAATTTTAACATGAAGTTTAAAATATATGTAAGCAATAACCTTGAAAGTATATATTTTTAAAATGGAACTTTATTTTTTATGTAACTTTGTGATTTTTGCAAAACATTTGTCTAATTTTGAACATTATAAACAGGAACATAGTAAATACATTTTGTAACATAATTTTGAATTAAAAGTATTAACATTTGAATGTAAAAACAGTTTAACTTGAAATTAATGAGTATTAACATTCAATTTATATCAGTATAATTGTTAAGTTTAATATACATTGAATGTAGAGGAAGGCATAAAGTAAAAACTCTCCTTAAACCGTACGTAATTAAAGTAATTCATTACAGAGCACATAAACTGTCGATAAACATTAATGTATGTAGTAATCTTAAGATAACATAGAATATTTACATTGTGATTTAAAAGGTGCTTGAGCTCTTAACATGAACTTTGTAATATGTTGAATGAAATAACTTGAAAATATTGTTTTTAAACTTGTAACATTAGAAACATTAACATAGTGACTTAACATTTTAACATAATTTTTCATAGAAATGCAAGGCAAGTATTTTGTGAGGCGAATTATCCATAAACATGACTTCCATTAATTATGACTGAATTAAACAACCAATTGTTTTGTATTTTTGAATGTTTTTTCAAAATGTTTGCATGGCTTTAGTTTGTATCCTGCAAAGTCATAGTACTTCATAGTAGACAATGTTTTTAGTAAAAATACGTCCATCTTCTAATAAATCACCTTGACTTTCATTGTTTTCAATGTAAACTTTAATAGCCTGTGGATTTTTGCAGCGTGACAACGCAACGTACAATTGACCATGTGCAAAAACTGGTTCTTCCAAGTAAATACCCACAGATTTGAAAGTTTGACCTTGTGATTTATTAATGGTCATGGCAAATGACATAATAATGGGAAATTGTCTTCTTTGAAGTATAAAAGGGAGACTACTTTCACTTGGTGCTAAATCTATTCTTGGTATGAAAACTCTCTCTCCTTTATGTGTCCCAGTTAAAATTTCAGCATCTATAAAATGGTCCTTTAATTGTTGAAAAATTAATCTTGTGCCATTGCATAGGCCTTTTTTGGGGTTCATATTTCGCAGTAACATGATAATTGCACCTTTCTTTAGCTGCAAAATATGTGGTGGCATTCCAGAAGGAGTTAAAGAGTTAATGAATTCAGTTGAAAAGTTTGCCTGACTTTCATTGTCATCAGCAAGTACAGAATCAGCACTGTGATAATTTCTTTGTGGTGCATTAATTTTTTTTAAGATTTCATTATTGAGTATTAATGCATCTTTATTTTTACACGTCAGTATAACTTGGTTGGCAAGCTCGGAATATTCTTCGTTATTTATGCTCCCTTCCAATATAGCCGATATAATATCTTGTTGACAAATCATATGAGGTGGGATCTCTACAGTGTCGTCAGGTAAATGTAGTATTTTTTCTGTTCTGCCTTCTCCAATTTAATAAGCCAATTATTGAAATCAGTTTGGCCTTCTGATCTCATATTTTGTTGCAGTTGAAGATGGGTAAAATGTTTCCATACTGTACTTGACTTTATACATGTTTCAATAATGTCTGTTCGATTTCCATGTACAACGACAGGTAATGTTTGTCTAAAATCGCCACCCAACAACATTACCTTTCCACCAAATGGAAAAATATTATCCATGACTTCACGAAGCAAACGGTCAATACATTGGAGGGCATAGCATGACATCATTGTGGCCTCATCTATTATAATTAATTTACATTTCTTCAATTTATTTGCTTGTAAGGATGTCATGCGAATATCTGACACCGAATTTTCCAAAATAGGCACTGGCAGTTTAAATCCACTATGAACAGTTCTTCCACCTTCTAATAAAAGTGCAGCAATTCCAGTAGTGGCAAACGCCATTGCTATTTTTCCTTGTGCTCGTACTGAACTCATTAATAAATTGTACAAATATGTTTTTCCTGATCCGCCAGGTCCATCAAGATAGAAATAACGCTCTGTCACCATGTCATGATCTATAGCATTTTTAATGGCATGAAATGCTTGCAATTGTAGTGTATTTAAAGTTGCAAGTCTTTCTTCTGTTCTTTCTGCTTGTAGTTGAATGTCATAGTCTTCAAAGTTAATGTCATCTATTAGACCTGGATCAGGCAAATTAAAACTTGCACAACTTAATCCATGAGTTAAAAAGACTTCTTGGATTTCCATTAAGGCTTTTAAGTGTGCAATGGGTTCATTGTATCGTCGCATAAAGTCTTCAGCCATATTACTTTTAAAAGTCTCCCACAAAGCTAATGCATTTGGAGCATTTGAGAAGATACAAATAAAAGCAAATTGTTCTCTCATCTGTCGTGGCATTTGACATTGTGCTGCTTCTTCTAAACATCTTTCCCACTCTGTATCATCAGCGAGTAAGTTTCTATGTCTTGCAGCTAAATGGAAGGATTCATATACAATGTCATTAACAGTTCTTAATTGTTCAAAACTTTGTGCTCCTGGAACATTTAAAAGTAATATCCATAAGCAAAATCGTTCAACATCTCTGGGACTGACTGTGTAAATTCGTGGAATTATTTTATTGCCTCTGGTTTTTCTTGCTCTCCATAATCCATTTACAAAAACATAGTGATATGGAATTTCAATATATAAGTATTGTGTTGCTTGAGCATCAGTGGAATTTAATGCAAACCATGAAGTTAGTGTAGTGTGACGATCTTCACTTTGGGCCAATGCATTCATTTCATTTCCAGCATGGAAATAGACTAAATGTCGTTGTGGCAAATGTACTGCTAACCTATATACTGCATGTGATCTATCATGCATTTCAAATTTTAAAAGCCGCCACATAGCTTCTGGCGCACTGACATAGCGAGCATCTACATGAGATGCAAGTTCATCATGTACTAACTCACTACTTTCAGGGTTGTCTGCACTTTTGACGACTACAGTAGCTGCATCGTAACCTTTGTAAATATATTTGTAGACATATTTAATGGATTTGATGGAAGTGCAGGCTTCTACGTTGATGTGGGCGTTGTACTTCATGAGTAAATGTGGATTGTAGGGTACTACATATCTATTGTCCACTTTTTTTCCACGAATAATGGCACTATCTCCTTCTCTTCTTTTATAAAGTGGATATCCATCACAATTTGCATATGTTTTGTCTCTATAATCTTTTGAAAAATCTTTTGAACATTGATTATTTTCCTTACATGGTGATTGTGAATTAAGGTCTCCACAGGGTCCATGAATCATGCGATGAGTAACAATCTCATATAGTCTACCATATAGTTCTGGATCTGGTAGTTCAGCAACTATGACTGCATCCACTTTGTCCGAAGTATCTAATTTATCTTTCTCTTGAAGTATTATGAGAAGATGTGCATGTGGAAGGCCTCTTTTTTGAAAATCAATGGTATATACATAAGCAAGACATTTGCCAAATAACTGATTTATAGTGAAGTCACGTATTAATTCATTTATTTTGATCTTAAAAACTCTGGCTACTAAATCTGGTCGATCTGAAGCACTTTGTCCAAGAAGTAGATTTTGATTAATTTCTGGCCATTGTGGATTACATGTAAATGTCACAAATAAATCTGGTTTTCCAAATTTTGTCACAATAGCCATAGCATCATTGTATCTTTCTCTCATATTTCGAGGAGATCCTTGAAAGGAAGATGGTAAAATGATGGCTTTGCCAGCTGTCATGTCTCTGCTTGTAGCCACGTCAGCAACATAGTCCATGAGTCCACAATATTGTTCTACACGTAGTTTATCTTGTTGATATTTTATAAAGTTTAAATTATTTGCCTCAACTTGCAAATATGAATCAATAATCCATTGTTGTGTTAGTTTCCCACCACATAAAATTGGATTAAATTCATCTCTAATGGCAATTTGAGCAACTTTAAATTCAAGCATAGAAACATTATTTCGGATTCTAGCTTTAGCATTTGGGTAACTGGGAAGGCTTAATTTTGGTTGCCAACCTGCTTCTCCGTGTGGGAAAAAGATGGGATATGTCATTGGATCTAAATTTGGACTTAAGATATTAATATTAATAAATGGTTGGTCCTCATTTCTGGGATATACTCTAATGTCTCTTTGAAATGGTGGTTCTCCTTCATCATTCTGAAAGACCATTGCAACCTCATTTGATGTTGGCAAGTTATAACGACGTTTATCAGTATGTCTGTCTCTTTTAAGCACCATATTAACCTTTGGCATGGGTAATTGATGTCTTTGTGCATGAAGTAGTTGTTCATTTTCTACTTCTGCCAATTTTTTGTAAGCTTTAGTGTAGGGATTGTTGTCCATAATGTTATTTAGCTCTATAAAAACACTGGGTAAGCATTTTTTATTTTCTTCCATCTGCATACGTTGGTCAACAGCTTCCATTGTATCTAGGACATATAGTTGAGCGAATTTTCTTTGCTCTCCTTCCTCTGGATGTAAATGTGAAGTCCGATGATAAATTTGTCCTTGGACTTTAAAACAGTAAGGACCATGTCCTGGTACATTAGCAGCCAATGTTGCCCCCATAGATGCAAATGATATGGCACTATTGTAGGATCTTATGTTTGTCTTAAAATTTTTGTAATTTGGAAAAGTAGGTTCAGTCATAATATTTTGTAAATAGGTTGGAAATTGTTTCCTTTCTGGAAGTTTGAACTTTCCTTTTTGACAACAACTAATAAATTGTCCATCTCGGGGTCTCTCCTGTTTAAAATAATAAGCCTCACAAAATTGACATTGAGTAGTCATGTCCCCACAACTATGAACCTCTACTGCTAAAGACTTCAGTAAAGGACAATTTGCAAAGCATATTGGATGTTGACTTTCATATTCATCAGATGAAAAGTCATGAAATGTTTCAACAACAGGTTCTAAATGTTTAGTTTTTTTCGTAGCTTTTCTTGGTATATGTTGGACTTGTTTGGTTGAAATGTCCTGTAAGTTTTTAGTAAGAGTTTGTAAATGCTTTGTTTTTGTAGTTGCTTTTTTTGGTCTGTCTTGACTGGTATCTTGTAAAATGTCATCTGATGTTTTAGGAACAGTTTGTAAATGCTTTATTATCTTTTTATTTTTTTTGGTTGCATCTTTCATTTTTGCAGCTGATATTCTTTTATTCGCAAGTCTTTTGCGTTCTTTTTCTCGTCGAATTTCTTTCTCCTCCGGTGTCTGCTGGGCGGCCCATCTCTCTTGTCTTTCTCTAGTTTGACGTCTTTTCTTCTCTTCTTTGGTCTCGTTATCAGCCATATTAATCTGTAAAGGAAAAAAAAAGTAAATGTAATTGTGTATATTTAAAATTGTAATTCCTGTTAAAGATTCTTGTGCACAATTGGTGAACTAAAAGGCAAATCATTAAGGTATCATTTATATTTAGAATGTATCATTTATATTTCGTTAAATTTATAATTCGTGTCCTCACTGGCTAAGAATGTGGCCAATAGAATAGTGCTGTAAATAAGCATGTAACATATGTTTTTAAAATAATGGTTTTATTTATTAAAAAGGTTGTTTGTTGATAGATATTTTCCACTGCAAAACTTCTTTGCTAAAAAAAAAAGTGATGTGGTTATTGAGGTATGTATTGCATAGTAGCAATTTAAATAAAATAAGGGAGATATTAAATAAATTATTTTATTTTTCTGTTGACACAGATGCAACTGAAAGCAGTTTCTTTATTTTTATACTTTAGTACTTATTATACTTTACCTTGGTTGAAGTGTGATTTAAATCCGAATGTTTGTTGGTCCTCGGTTCAAAATCGGTGTCCAATGGTGTGGTCCTCTGTTGGAAGTCCTCGTCCGATGGTGTGGTCCTGTGGCGATAGCCCTCGTCCGATGTTGTGGTCCTGTGGCGATATCCCTCGTCCGATGTTGTGGTCCGTTGGTGAAAGTCCTCGTCCGACGGTCTGGTCCTGTGTTGAAATTCCTCGTCTGCTGGTCTGGTCCGAGTCCTCGTCCGATGGTCCGGTCCTGTGGAAAAAGTCCTCGTCAGATTGTCTTCACGCAGTATCTGTTGTAATATAAAATAGAAAATGTTGTTTGAGTGAAATGTCTTTTAAATAATTGAAAAATGTATTAATTTGACTGTATTGTATCAGTTATGGTTATTTTTTTCTCTCTTTTTGTTTTTTTTTACTTTCTGTACAATCCCACAACTTTTGTTATTGTTCTTGAAGGTTCTTAGTAAGGCTTGTGGGTTGTGATATATTAAATAAGAATATAAATTTATTTTGCTATGTGTTTATGTTATTTTTTGTACAATCCTGTTTTGTGCACAGCACTTGTGGTATACTTATTTAACCTTTATTGTGATGCTTATAGTTAGTGAACCATGAAATAATATAATTAATGTAGTTTGCTATGTGTTTGTGTTAGTTTTTGACAATCCTGTTTGGTGCGCACCACTTGTGCGAAAGTTATTTATTCTTGATTGTACAGGTTATAGGTTGTTAAACATTAAAGAAGAATGTTAATTTAGTTTCCTATGAGTTTGTGTGATTTTTTGTACAATGCTATTAGGTGCGCAACACTTTTGTTATTCTTATTTTTTCTTCTTTGTAAGGCTTATAGGTTGTTAAACATTGAATAAGAAATTCAGTTTTGTGTGTAGCAGTTTGTGTCTCATTCAATTGCGATTTGGCTAATTGAATCGTGCCCTAAATAAGCACATAGCATATTTTTGTAAATAAGTTTTTAGCCATTTAAAAACTTTATTTTGGATATATTTTTAGGTCCTCATTCAATTGCAATTTTGCCAATTGAATAGGGCTCTATATAAGCACATAACATATTTTTTTGACGTAAGTTTTTAGTTAGTGAAGACCTTAATTTTGGATAGAAGTTCAGTAACTAAAAAGTTCTGTATAAAAAATATGTTATGTGCTTATATAGAGCCCTATTCAATTGGGCAACTCACAATTGAATGAGGCTCTTAGTAACTTATAACTTATTTTAAAAAAATTGTTATGTTGTTATTTAGAGCGCTATTCAATTGGGCAAATTGCAATTGAATGAGGGCCTTTGTGTGTACCATATGTTGCATAGTTTGCCCCTCATTCAATTGCATTTTTTACAATGTAATAGTACTCTAAGGCCGTCATTGAATTGCAATGTTGAAAATTGAATAGGGTTGTAAATAAGCACATCATCACATATATTTGTTAAAATAGAATAAGGGCCTAAAAGTGCTTATTTATAGCCATATTGAATTGCCCAAAATAGCAATTGAATGAGGGCCTTTGGTTACTGCATTTGTTATATTGTGAGCTCCTCATTCAATTGTGTTTTGGCCAATGGAATAGAGCTTAATATCACCACAGAGCATAATTTTTTATGTAATTTTGTATTTAGTGAACTTGTATCCAAAAGCAACGTGTTCACAAAAGAAAAAGTTCCTTTAAAAAATATGCTCTGTGCTTATATAGAGCCCTATTGAAATGGGCAAATCACATTTGAGTGAGGCCCTTGTCCATTAAAGATATATAGGTCCTCATTGAATTGCAATTTTGCCAATTGAAGAGGGCTCTATATAATCACATAACATATTTATTGAGCAAAGTTTTTAGTTATTGAAAACCTTGATTGTGGTTAGAAGTTCAGTAACTAAAAAGTTCTGTCTAAAAAATATGTTATGTGCTTATATAGAGCCCTATTGAATTGAGGAAGTCGCAATTGAATGAGGCTCATGGTTCTTTCTTGTTTATACTTAATACTTTACCTTGCTTGAAGTTTTGAATGACAGACTGTCCCCTCCTGCCAATCTTAATGCGCCGGTCTTCTTGTAGTGTCTTTTTGAAAAAGAAAGTGAAATAGTTATTTGTATATTTATAATTTTTAATGTAGCAAAGCATGGCCTTTTGAGCATGTAATGTCTTGTTGTATCTTACCTCTTCTTCTTTGTTGGTGTTCTTTAAAAGGGATTGTGCTTCACAGTGCAGGGTGCAAATTGTTGAGAGACGCTATTGATGCAGAGTCTGTTTGAATATTCCAAGAAATAAAAAGATTCAGCTTTATATGATCTATTGAATTGCAGTAAATAAATGTCATTGAAATATAGTCGTGTAATTTTTTTAAATTAACCTTATTTGTTGTTGGGGGCTACACACATATGTCACATACATGAAGCACATTCCATAGTTAAATGTAATTATTTTGTGTACGTGTGACATATCAGTATACATGACTCATATTTAAATGGTTAAATTAACCTTATATTTGTTTTTTCCAACACACATAAATGTGTGTGTGTGAGATGTAACTATAGACGATACACATATATGTGCGTGTGACATATCAGTATACATGACATATAATGTCATGTAAATGTAGTTACAGATTTTGTTTTAATCTAATTTTGTTGCAGTGCCAATACACATAAATGTGCGTATCACATGTCACTATACATTATACACATATATGTCCGTGTCACATGTCACTATGAAGGGGCAATACACATAAATGTGTGTGTCACATGTCAATATACATGATACACATATATGTCCGTGTCACATGTCACTATGCATGGGCAATACACATAAATGTGCATGTCACATGTCACTATACATTCTATACATAATATCCTGATAATAAAATGTAATATATTATAGCTTACCTCTCAGTTGTAATTTGCACAATGTAAAGTAGTAAAGTAGTAAAGAATTGTCTTCTCAAGTAAAAGCAGCAGTTATCTCAGAAGTCACTCCGTTGATCACCTGAGGAGAAATGTATTTTTTTGTTTGAAATAGGCAGTATTTATAAACTTGTAGAAAGTTCTGGAAAGTGAGACCGTTAGAACGCAATACGCATGCGCTATTTGCGTTCCAGCTTACAATTTGCGTTCCATCCGCCATTTTCTGCGTATTACTGTTCAAAATGGTGTTTAATATGATTGTGATACGTTCCACATAGTATGTGTTGCATTATTGCGAGTAAGTGTAGTGTAGTTACGTCTGAAGCCTCGTTTTCGTTTTGTTCGTTGGCCATTTTTTCTCTCGCTTAGCGATGGTATTAGTGTCTAAAGTGTTTTATTTTGATTTAAATGTAGGTGTAACTTGTTTTTTTGAGGTGCTGGCTGGTTCCTCTTGCTGTAGGTAAGCTTTTTATGTGTTTGTTGTGTGTATTTCTTAAGTTTTAAATGTTTGTATGTCGGCGTGTTGCGTCCGATGTTTGCGAAGTCGTAATGTGTGGTAACGTGTCTCGTATGGTGTTTGCGTGTGTAGCCTCGTTTTCGTTTTATTCGTCGGCCATTTTTTGTGTCGCTTAACAAACTATTTAGTGTGTAAACTCTTTTATTTTGAGTGCAATTAAGTTGTAAGTTGCATTTTTGAGGTCCTGGGTGCTTCCTGTTTGTGTAGGTAAGCTTTTTATGTATGTGCTGTGTGTATGTATTGTGTTTGTAATTTTGTAATGTTCGCGAGTTGCGTCCGAGTGTTGCGAGGCCGTAATGTGTGTGAACGTGTGTCGTATGTTGTTTGCGAGTGTCGTAATGTGTGTGAACGTGTGTCGTATGTTGTTTGCGAGTGTCGTAATGTGTTGCGACGTAAACTTTTTTAGAAATTTTGCAAGGGTCGCAGTTGCTGCAACTGAAGACCTCGCTTTGCAAAGTCCTCAGGTGCTGGCATGGAGCGCCTGCGGCGCTCCAAGCCAGCAACTGAGGCACTCGCTTCGCGAGGGTCCTCAGTTGCTGGCAAGGAGCGCCTTCGGCGCTCCATGCCAGCAACTGACAACCTGGCACAGTGCCCTCGCTTCGCGAGGGCCGCGGGCCTCGCGCTACGCGAGGCCCGCGTCTCGCTGCGCGAGCCCCGGCCCTCGCTTCGCGAGCCCGCAGCATTAGCAACAACTCGTACGCTCACAACTATATATGTGATATTTTCTAATCTGTAGGATAACTGGAGTGGAGAGGAGGAAAGGTAGAGGTATATAGAGAGGGAGCAGTATAGAGAGAGAGAGACGAGGAGGAGGCAGGTCAGGGAGGAGAGGTAGAGGCGTAGTAGAGCAGAAGAGGGGAGAGATGTGCCAGATGTAGGGACAGAGGGGCGGGGGGGTAGTGGTGAGGAGGGACCGGCCCTAGGGAGAGAACAGGTAGGCCAGGAACACCAAGCACAGTTGGGAGGACAAGTGGCTGTGGCAAATCACAAGACCCCCAATTATACCCCAGAGGAGATGACGGTCCTCCTCTGTTAAATCTGTGCCCTCTACAGCATCATACAGGGGGGGAGAGAAGTGAGGGCTAGCCAGAAGTAATATGCCTGTTACAACTGTTGCAGCATTGGGGTATGCCAACAGGGATATGAAGTCTGTCAAGCACAGATATGATGACAGCCAGGTGAAGGTGAAGAGAAAGATGGCAGAGAAGTCTAGAGCAGCAAGTGCAACAGATGGTGGACCAGCACCCATTATAAACTATACAAAGTGGG
Organism: Discoglossus pictus; assembly: GCA_027410445.1. Lineage (NCBI taxonomy): Eukaryota > Metazoa > Chordata > Amphibia > Anura > Alytidae > Discoglossus > Discoglossus pictus. The sequence continues at coordinate 271,866,079 of CM050164.1, forward strand.
AGAGGACCTTGAGGGAGTGGACTGACCCAGCAGCAGTTATGGGCCTTCCAGGACAGGTGGACCCGGCTGAGGAGAGCATCATGCAATGTGAGTATCATATACACCATCACACCCTCATATGCACACACATGAACACCACACACATTGATAACACAAATACAATATCTAGGGAATACAATTCAATATCAATGCAATATTGAAAGTAATATGTAAGCTCTCTTTTGACTAAAGATAGATGTAGAAGCAATAACTATGCAAATCCAGGAAGCAAATATATCCATGTTAGAATTGTGCATAATAAAATGACTGTTTAATGCCTGTAGTTAAAGCTGATTCTGATTAGCAGTCACCAAATAGATCCAGAGTGATTTTACATCCAAACGAGTGTACATGTATGAGTGTGCACACTGCAGCATATGGGATATAGACTGTGGAGGACAGCATGTGCGGTGTCATGTACTAGCCTAACCTGGACCATGTCCCATCAGCATGTTAACAACTATTGCGGAGAAATGGTCACAGATTGGTCAGTCTCACACACTGCACACCAGATTCAGATAAGAATGGGTCCTAATGACCCACAGACAGCAGACCGCAGCAGTATTACATATTTCGATATGAGCCATGCTCCACAATGCTTATGATACAGGACAATGTTTATCTGTGTAAGACAATCACCAAAGCCAATTACAAGTGATCATGATGTCAGAGATATAGAAACACAGATCAACTAATTGTTTAGATAATCTCAACTCAAACACTATTGTCCACTCTTTTCAGTAGCCAGGAGGTGTAGCCCGCCGACAGAGACACAGGCGATGGTGTTGGCTCCACTGGAGAATTACCCAGATATACCCCTAAAAGGACGTCGCAGGAACCTGCCCCCTCAAGCAGCAAGACTTCATCCAATGTCTCATGTCTGGGAGTTTCCCCCATGCATTGTGGGCCAGGTTGATACATGTCCAGCTCACTAAACCTCACATGTAGTATAGCCAGCAACTACCGCCACCTCCATGGCTTTCCTGGTACTGGAGACAACCATCAGCAAGTCCACCACTACCACCTGCACCATTCCCATGGCTGTCTTTACCAACACTGCTGCCACTATCTCAGCCCATCGAAAGGCTCAGCACTTTTAGCACAAGACCTTAAACCAGCCCCTCCCTCCCCACAAGACAATTGGAAAGATATCCTTCTCCAAATTCGGGCTAAAGAAAGCACCCTAGTGGGTGACCTGCCACTATACCTCAGCAGCCAAAGGATAGCATTAACGCCCTCCATGACAGCAACATGCTGATATATTGTGAGATGAGGAGGCACAATCTAAGGTTAGAGAGGTATGAGGAAAAGAAAAATAGGGACAGAGAGGCCCAGAGTGCACTCATTGAGTGCCAAATAGAATCGTAGAACTCAACCACATATCTCCCCAGGCTTTGGTTCCATAGCCTCCACCACCATCCCAACCAGAGCTGGGGGCCTCCTCGTCTAACAACTTACCACCAACTCCAGCTGCTACACAGCCATACCAGGTGGATGCACCCCTCCATCCAATACCTCCTTGTGGTAGAAGGAGGAGGCGCGGTACATGGAGGGTGGAGGGTTAGTCAAAAGGTTGACATACTCTTGCCTGGCTAAAGAGTAGAGGTTCATGGCCTGTGTGGTGAACATCTGTTGTAACCCTGTGGCTACCAACCATCATACAGACCGTGATCCTCATCTCTGTGTACACGTATGGTTATGTTTAACATTTCACCAATTCATGTTCAATGTGGAATGCCATTGAGATGAGATTTTATAGTCAATCTTATTTGTGTTATAGTTTACATTTTGTTATTTTCTTTTTTATGTCTTAATATGTAAATCTCATAACCATTATGCCATGGTCATCATCTCCAAGCAGTGCAATCATATAATGTAAGTATGCTCTCAACCCAGTGCCTATCAGGCATTAGATCAGTGACATTCCCTCCATCAGATTGATCAGAAATGACATATATCATCTCTACTAAACAAGACTGATGTTCTGTTCAATTACTATAAATACAGTCCCGGCTGTTGAGTTGCACAGTCCCATTTAGATCTGCTAAATCTGCCATCATGTTAACATTCTGATAGTAGTTCTGATTCATGTGTCTGATTTAATTCACACATATTCTGGATGATGGCCTTTGTTTTACATCAGTATAAGTGGGTATGTGTTCACAAGTCATGTGGTAATAACTGTATACCAATGAGATGTGATATCAGTGTGGCACAACAATTTGACATGGACATAGTAATAGTGCCCTTTGTCAACTGATTGTGGTCACAGTGAAGCATTCATTGTGAAATTACACATCTTCAATAATGTTCTTGGATGGTGATTGAGAGTCACTATGGTTAGCACAGCTAGCGAGATGAAGATCATGTTAATCGATTTATTCTTACAGTAACAGCATGAAACACTGTACTGTATATACAGCTATTACTTGTTTTTCCTCTTCCTCTTTCTTTTTTTTCAGATTCTGAATGTCAATTTTGGATTTTATTTTAATATTGTAAAACTGTATCTGTGTAATTGAACTGGATTACATAATCCATGATTTCTTGCATCTGTTTAATTCAGCAGATGAAGACCATATTGAAGTGTTATGCGCATTAATGGTAACTTCTATTATATGTAGTGATGTATGATGATATTTTTTTCATTGGATTATGGTTACTGGGGTATAATGACCACATGCGACTCTAGTAGATGCTACGCATCATTATTACTTGACAGTACTACTGTTGAGCTTCCCACTTTTTAATACAGCCTCTTGCCCTTGCAGATCCGCCCACACCACACCCATGATATTAATGCACAGTCGGATATAATAAATATTTTATTATACATTTATCACTGTTTCCATGTGTTTCTCATAGTTAATATTTTGGGACATTAACATACATTACATATATTTGGCAATCATATATCTGTGCAGAGATCATCTTCCTATATACCCAAATTGGGCATCTGTCCATTAATTGATGTCAGGCCTCTAATCTACCCCTGTGGTGCAGTAACCTAATCATCAGAACAAGTTATCTTATCCTGGGTTGTTGATCTTACAGTGGCATTTGAAGTAGCACAATACTGGAGACCCTCTATCTTATTTGCTTCCTTGATCTGCTTATCTTCATTAGGCCCCTGTCCCTCTAATTGGATATATTCATGTCTGGCAAATTATTTCTGTGCTGAGTGAACCACTGATGTCCAGCTCTGGTTCCCCCAGGTCCCTGGGACCCATGTCTATACTTTATTAGCTTACTTAGGGACAGACCAGCAGTTTCTTACCAAACATCCACATAATATTACAGCAGCCTACATATAATCACCATGTATATGTAATAATCAGCATGCATTAAAACAATGATACATTAAAGGACCGGAGCCATGGAGCAAAATATACTGTATGTCACAATACACCCAGAACTATAATACTTAGGAGATCAGAACCACAAGGTCACAGACCGGGTTCATATGGCTAAGCATAGTCCATGATTCACAGTATGAGGGAAAACAGGGAAAATTATAGCAGTCCATAGAAGCATCCTGTAGGGTTTAACTGTTGCCAGCCCGGGGACCATAGCATTTGACTAACTCTATTGTCCAGGGGTCTCCCCTGGGCATGACACCATCCCTTCATGCATTTGAGTACTGTAATCATATTTTTGCATGTCACTGAATGCAGGTTTATTGGAAATTTATGATGTCATGGCCATGTGTTTTCACTTTATTTGGTACCAGTGATAGTGACTATTGAAATTTGGTTTTGGTGAAAGAGTATGTAGGGCTATCAAAGTATTGTATTCCAATTCCACAGGTAAGGTTTCCTGGATTAGATTTTGATTCAGAAGTTTTTCCACTGATGAATGGGACCAGACCGGGTTGCCCACTGTCCCCTTTACTTTTTGTCTTGTATATAGAGCCTTTAGCGCAATTAATTAGAGCAGATAACAATATTGAGGGTATTAAAACAGGCTTAATTGAAAGCAAAATTACACTTTTTACAGACGACATTGTGGTAACGGTAACCAACCCATTAAGATCTATAAAACATATTTTTCTCAATATTAAAACTTATAGCTATTTATCATATTATAAATTAAGTCCAATATTATACATCTTAATCAAGATTGGAATTCCAAAATAGCACTAAAACAAAGATTTGATTTTGATTGGAACTCTTATAACTTCTCGCATTTAGGTGTGGATATTTTCCCTGACCCGGATGTTTTAGTACTAAGAAATTTTGTAAGACTTTAAAGTCAAGTTAATCGAGTATGTAGGGCTATCAAAGTATTGTATTCCAATCCCACAGGTAGGGTTTCCTGGATTATATTTTGATTCAGAAGTTTTTCCACTGATGAATGGGACCAGACCGGGTTGCCCACTGTCCCCTTTACTTTTTGTCTTGTATATAGAGCCTTTAGCGCAATTAATTAGAGCAGATAACAATATTGAGGGTATTAAAACAGGCTTAATTGAAAGCAAAATTACACTTTTTACAGACGACATTGTGGTAACGGTAACCAACCCATTAAGATCTATAAAACATCTTTTGCTCAATATCAAAACGTATAGCTATTTATCATATTATAAATTAAGTCCAATATAATACATCTTAATCTAGATTGGAATTCCAAAATAGCACTAAAACAAAGATTTGATTTTGATTGGAACTCTAATACCTTCTCGCATTTGGGTGTGGATTTTTTTCCCTGACCTGGATGTTCTAGTACTAAGAAATTTTGTAAGACTTTAAAGTCAAGTTAATAGTATTCTTATTAATTGGGGGCGATTAAACCTCTCATGGATGGGACGCATCGCATCTATAACAATGATAGTCTTGCCTAAGATTACATATGCACTGCACTGCATTCCATCCTATGTACCAAGGTTTATTTTAGAAAAAATCCAAAGAGTTTTGGATAAATTTGTTCTCAGAGGAAAGAGATCACGTATCAATTAAGACATGTTACAGAGGAACTACACCAAAGGGGGATAAGCTTCTCCCAATATTTTTGTCTACCAGGAAGCTATTAATGCAAAGTTTCAAATACTTATTAATAGAAAATTCATTGGTTACCCAAATTAATCTGAGTTTTCTTTCATGGCTCAAGATGATAAATAGCAAAGTTAGATTAGATCTACCATTGAGCGTTCAATCAATGCTGAAAATAGGGCAAAAAACTAAAGGTAGATATAATTTATTACCTTTTCCATCGGCAATTACTCCTTTAAGATATCTGGAATTTTTGCTCCCTCCCTTGTTTAAACAGTGGTGGAATAAATGGGGAGTAAAGTGCCTTAGAGATTTTTACGACAACAATTCTTTTATACCTTCTAAAAAGTTAAAAGAAGGAAATAAAATTACAACATCTCAGTGGTTGAATTATTCCACTCTCAATTGAACCATCTTCCATTCAGACTATAATCTGGGAAAATTGAGAGAAATTAACCAAAAGGCTAAGACACCCTCAATTTTAAAATGGGAGGCAGATCTCAATAACAATTGGGACGAATATAGGTGGTTTAGAGCCTTTTCACTGACAAAAAAACAAAGTCAGTTTACTTAACAGAAACTTACTTTAAGATCCATCAAAGATGGTATATAGTTCTGAGTTTTCTCGAAAAGGTTACAACTAATATGACTGATAGCTTCTGTTGGAGTGGTTGTTTGACTAAAGGCGCCCAATACCACATATGGTGGACCTGCAATTATGTAAAAAATTATGAGAGACCTATTTCGATACAATCACTCTGATTATTAATAAAAGTATTTTCTTATCTCCCGAAATCACTCTGTTTCATGTATTTCCCTCTTTTTTTATCTAAGTTAGAAATTATAATTATAATTAATGTTCTTATTGTAGCCAAGTGGCTACTTGTAAAAAACTGTAAAAGTCCTAACATCCCCTCATGGTCATCATTAGAAATAATTGTGGACTGGAATAGGCTCTTAGAAAAATAATTCTGTCGATCTACTGAATTCCTCCATCAGTGGTAGTAATACTGATTATTGGTCCCTAGGGGATAGTTTCAAAGATAATTAGATCAATGGTTATTAATAGATATTGTATGTGTTACCAATATAACATTGTTGGAACTAAGAAGCAGATTCTCCCCCCCCCCCTTTTTTCTTTTTTTGTTTGACGTCAATCATTGCGTTAATATTCAATTCCATATAAATGAACGTATAAGCAATAGAACTACTATTAGCAAGAATATTATTTATCACAATACAGCTTTATAGGCTTTTTTATGTTACTAGCGACTTGCCCGTCGAAAAATGACAGTCAATAAAATTGTAAGACTGGAAATGCTATTTGATACACAATGTAAACTGTTTTATACTGTGAGGACCTTTGGCGCTCATTGCGAGGCTTGCGTGCCTCCTCTGTTGTGTACTTTTGGTCCTCTGAGCACCTTCATGAGTCATGATAAATAGAGATATATATTTCTATGTATATGTAGTTAAGTAATAATTAATGATTTATTCATTAAATTAATTTACTTTAATTATTTCTAATTCATATATGCAGCGAGCAATAGGCTGAAGAGCTAACAATCTGTTTGTATTTTCCGTCTGCATAGAATATACATTTTGAGTGTTGGTGCCCTGCTTATAAAGTGTAATGAATGTTCCAAGTGTGCATTCTAAATCAGCTGCGTGCGCGAGGTAAACCCGTTGGTTTATTGTGTAAAGCAGCATTATATATTCATAATGTTATTAATGTGTTACGCGGCTCGTGAGCATTTCCCGGCTTTTGTAATAGTGTATTTTGTATGTCATAGAGGTGTAAAGTGCTACGCGATTGGCAGTGTTCTGCGTGGTCCGTGGTCGTGTAGCCTCGTTTTCAGATGTCCTGACCATTGCCCCATGCTGTCTGTGATGTTTTTGTAATGTTATTTGGTGTATTTAGTGTGTTTTTAGTGTTTTTTCATTTTTGTCCTTCGGCCGTAAATTTTTTGCGAACGCGATCCGCCATAGACTTCAATGGGCAGGCAGATTTTAAAACCCACAGGGAATCTTTCTGGCCACAATAGTGATGGGAAAGTTGTTTCAACGGGACTAACACCTGCACTGTGGCATGCCGGAGGGGGATCCAAGGCAAAACTCCCACGGAAAATTACATAGTTAATGCAGAGTCTGGTTTTAAGCCATAAAGGGCATAAATTACCTAACATTCCTAAATTGTTTGGAATAACGTGCTTTAAAACATCAGGTATGAAGTTGTATCGATCAGGTAGTGTAAGGGTTAGGCCCGCTTCACAGTGACAGACCAATCTCCCCGTTTAACGCACCGCAAACAACCACAAACAGTCCATTTGCACAACCGCAAACTCCCCATTTGCACAAGGTTGGATACCAAGCTAGCCATGTCCCGTTCCTTGTCCTCACTGATGTCATTGAAGGTCTCTTCCTCCACCCAGCCACCAAGGGTCCCAGAAAGGTGACAACAAGGCCCCTGGGACGCCTGCTGTGTTTGGTCCACCTCCTCAAAGCAACCTTCCTCCTCTGCCTCCTCTTCTTCAGACTCCTCTCACTGCGTTGCCTCTCTCTGCATTATTATAAGGTGTGTTAAGTAGTACTACTCTTATCAGTTTAATACCTGTTACAGCACCTATCAGGGGGTGTGTATAGAGCCTGGATTTTTGGAACCGGGAGATGAAAAAAGATACTTGGTTGGTCGTATCACTTCAAATTTGGGGCACGGCGCATGCAATCAAAGGTGCCACCATATAGGAGTGGCGTGTTTGAAAGTACTACTCTTATAAGTTTAATACCTTTTACAGCACCTATCAGGGGACGTGTATAAGGCCTGGATTTTTAGAACCGGGAGATGGAAAAAGATGCTTGGTTGGTCGTATCACTTCAATTTTGAGGCACAGCACGTGCAATCAAAGGTGCCACCAGATATGAGTGGTGTGTTTGTAAGTACTACTCTTATCAGTTTAATACTTGTTACGTCACCTATCAGGGGGCGTGTATAAGGCCTGGATTTTTAGAACCGGGAGATGGAAAAAGATGCTTGGTTGGTCGTATCATTTCAATTTTGGGGCACGGCACATGCAATCAAAGGTGCCACCATATAGGAGTGGCGTGTTTTTAAGTACTACTCTTATCAGTTTAATACCTGTTACAGCACCTAACAGGGGGCGTGTATAAGGCCTGGATTTTTGGGACCAGGAGATGGAAAAAGATGCTTGGTTGGTCGTATCACTTCAAATTTGGGGCACTTTGTGACATTAGCTTCTTACGCTCAAACATGTCCTTTACAGGCACCTGACTATGGGCAGATGAGCAGGAACTGCTCAAGGCGAGAGACAGAGTGGCGGATGGTTGGGAGGGGGCAAGGAGGACAGCAGTGGTTGATGTGGCTGATGATGCTGGACATGGAGGAGGATGGCGGCTTTGAGTTTGTGTGCTGCTTGTACTCATGTGTTGGTCTGGAGTCATCCAAACATTAGGTCTCAACCTGTAGAGGATAAGGGAACCAGGCTACTCTAGACCTCATTCATCATTACAGGTTTTGACAGATTGGTACTATGCGTGCAAGCTACTGTGACAACAGATATGAGTGGCACTGTACACTTGCAGAAGTTGGCAGAGTAGACGCTGTAGGCCTGACACAGACGCTTGCAGACAAGTAACTGCTATTCAATGTATTACAGTCAAAATTGTATTCTTTGTTTAAATGTGCACTACTGATTGTTACACCAGATATGAGTGGTGGCACTGACTGGGCAAGTGGGCACAGTATACGATGTGAGCCTAAGACACACACGCTGGCAGCCATGCAAATGAATGATGATTTACACAGTCACATTGATATATCTTCTCACAATTGTCCTTTACTTAAATCTTTAGCAGTAGAGGTCCATAATTGTGGTGATATGACTATTTTCTGTCAGTTTTGTGGGGTTTATCATTTCAAACAGGAAAGACCCAGAGATGGCGAGTTTGTTAGTTGCTGTCAAAAGGCAAGGTAAAACTTCCACAAAGACAACAATTCCCAACATATTTACAAAGCATTATGACTGAGCCTACTTTCCCCAACTACCAAAATTTCAAAACAAACATAAGATCCTATAATAGTGCCATATCCTTTGCATCTATGGGTGCAACATTGGCTGCTAATGTGCCAGGACATGGCCCTTACTGCTTTAAAGTACAAGGACAAATTTACCATCGTACTTCTCATTTACATACAGAGAAAGGAGAGCAAAGAAAATTTGCTCAACTATATGTCCTAGATACAATGGAAGCTGTTGAACAACGTATGCAGCTTCAAGAAAATAAAGAAATGCTTACCCATTGTTTTTATAGAGCTTTATAAAATTATGGCTCAATACCCATACTCCCACCCTATAAAAAAATGGCAGAAGTAGAAAAGGAATTGCAAATTCATACATCAATTGCCAATCTCAAAAGTCAATATGGTACTTAAAAGAGATCGCCATACTGATAAACACTGTTACAACTTGCCAACATCAAATAAGTTTGCAATCGTCTTTCAAAATGATGAAGGAGAACCGCCATTTCAGAGCGATATTAGAATATATCACAGAAATGAGGAGCAACCTTTCATTAATATAAATATCTTAAGTACCAATTTGGATCCAATGACATATCCCATATTTTTCCACATGGGGAAGCAGGTTGGCAACCCAAATTAACTCTTCAGAGTTACCCAAATTCAAAAGTATGTGAGAGAAATAATATTTCCATGCTTGAATTTAAAGTGTCTCAAATTGCCATTCGAGATGGATTCAACCCCATTTTATGTGGCGGAAAACTGACACAACAATGGATCATTGTTTCATATTTGCAAGTTGAGGCAAATAAATTAAACTTCATCAAATATCAACAAGATAAACTATGTGTAGGACAGTATTGTGGATTGATGGATTATGTCGCTGAGGTTGCCATCATTTTACCGTCTTCTTTCCAAGGATCTCCTCGCAATATGAAAGAAAGATACAATGATGCCATGGCTATTGTAACTAAATTTGGAAAACCAGCTTTATTTATTACATTTACATGTAATCCACAATGGCCAGAGATTACACACAATCTGCTAATTAGACAAACTGCTTCTGATAGACCAGATTTAGTGGCAAGAGTCTTTAAAATCAAATTAAATGAATTAATACATAACATAACCATAACTCAGTTATTTGGCAAATATCTGGCTTATGTTTATACCATCAAATTTAAAAAAAGAGGCCTTCCACATGCACATATTCTTATAATCCTTCAAGAGAAAGATAAATTGTATACTGGTGACAAAGTGGATTCAGTAATTATTGCTGAACTACCAGATCCAGAAATACATGGTAGACTATATGAGATTGTAACTCATCGTATGATTCATGGACCGTGTGGAGATATTAATCCACAGTCACCATGTATGGAAAATATGAAATGTACTAAAGAATTTCCAAAAGATTATAGCGACAAAACTTATGCTAACTGTGATGGCTATCCATTATATAGAAAAAGAGAAGACCAAAATGCCATTATTCGTAGAAAAATATAGATAACAGATATGTGGTACCATACAATCCACATTTACTCATGAAGTTTAATGCACACATTAATGTGGAAGCTTGCACTTCTATAAAATCCTTTAAATATGTCTACAAATATATTTACAAAGGCAATGATGCAGCTACTGTAGTGGTCAAAAGTGCAGAAAAAAGAAAGGAGGGAGTTAGTACATGATCAACTTCCATCTCATGTAGATGTTCGCTATGTAAGTGCGCAAGAAGCAATGTGGAGTTTTCTAAAATTTGAAATGCATGATCGCTCACATGCAGTATATCGATTAGCTGTACATTTGCCACAAAGACATGTGTATTTCCATGTTGGAAATGAAACAAATGCTTTGGCACAAAGTGAACAATGCCAAACTACACTAACTGCATGGTTTCAACTAAATTGTACTGACTTGGAGGCAAGGGAATTGTGATATATTGACATTCCATACCATTATGTTTTCGTTAATGGATATTGGTGAAAATGAAAAAGACGTGGAAATAAAATAATCCCAAGAATTTACACTGTAAGTCCAAGAGACCTTGAACGTTTCTGCTTACGATTACTACTTCTAAATGTTCCTGGTGCACAAAGTTTTGAACAGTTAAGAACTGTTAATGACATAGTTTATTAATCATTTCATTTAGCTGCATGACACAGAAACTTCCTAGCTGATGATACAGAATGGGAAAGATGTCAAATGCCACGGCAGGTGAGGGAACACTTTGCATTCATTTTTATCTTCTCAAATGCTCCAAATGCATTAGCTTTGTGGGACGAATTTAAAACTAATATGGCTGAAGACTTTTTGCAATGATACAATGAACCTATTGCACAATTAAAAGCATTAATTGAAATCCAAGAGGTCTTTTTAACTCATGGATTAAGTTGTGCAAGTTTTAATCTGCCAGATCCAGGTCTCATAGATGACATAAACTTTGAAGACTATGACACTCAGCTTCAAACAGAAAGAACAGAAGAAAGAATTGCAACTTTAAATACATTACAATTGCAAGCATTTAATGCAATCAAAAATGCCCTAGATGATGACATGCTGAAAGTGCATTATTTCTATCTAGATGGACCTGGCGGATCAGGAAAAACGTATCTCTATAATTTATTGATGAGTTTTGTTTGAGCATAAGGTCAAATAGCACTGCCATTTGCAACAACTGGAATTGCCGCACTTTTGTTAGAAGGTGGCAGAACTGTGCATAGTGGATTTAAACTGCAAATTCCTATTTTGGAAACATCAGTGTTGGATATTCAAATGACATCATTACAAGCAAAGAAAAATAAAAAAAGTAAAATAATTATAATAGATGAAGCTACAATGATGTCATGCCATGCCCTACAATGTATTGTCCATTTGCTACATGAGTTAATGGATAATAATTTGCCATTTGATGGAAAGGTGATTTTGCTAGGTGGAGATTTTAGACAAACATTACCTGTCGTTGTACATGGAAATCAAACCGACATTGTCGAAACATGTATAAAGTCAAGTACACTATGGAAACTATTCATACCCATCTTTAATTACAACAAAATATATCAGAAGGAGAAAATGAGTTCAATGATTGGTTCATTAAATTAGAGAAAGAAAAACAGAGCGAATACAAAATTTACCAGATGATACCATGCACATGCCAGCTCATATGATTTGCGAACAGGATCTCAAATCAGTTATATTCCAAAATACAATAAATAATGAGGACTATGCAGAGCTTGAAAACAAATTAATACTAACATGCAAAAATGAGGATGCATTACTCCTCAATAATGAAATATAAAAAAAAAAAAATGCACCACAAAAACATTATCACAGTGCTGAATCTGTACTTGGTGATGACAAAGAAAGTCAGACAAACTTTTCAACTGAATTCATTAACTCATTAACTCCCTCTGGAATGCCACTACATATTTTCCAGCTATAGAAAGGTGCAATTGTAATGTTACTGCGAAATATGAACCCAAAAAAGGCCTATGTAATGGGACCAGATTAATTGTTCAAGAATTAAAGGACCATTTCATACATGCTGAAATCCTAACTGGTACCCATAAAGGAGAGAGAGTTTTCCTACCAAGAATAGATTTGGCACCACGTGAAAGTAGCCTCCCTTTTGTACTTCAAAGGAGACAATTTCCCATCATCATGGCATTTGCATTTGACAAACTTTGAAATCTGTGTGTATCTTTTAAGAAGAACCAGTATTTGCACATGGCCAGCTGTATGTTGCATTCTCAAGATGCAAGAATCCAGAAACTATGTCTACTATGAGGTACTATAACTTTAATTCCACAAAATATAACAATACAAGACATGACAAAGAACAAAAAAAAATCACCTCAACGACAATTTCAGATGAAAAAAAATAAAAAATAGAGCACAGTGGTTTCATTTTGAGGACTAACTTTTAAGTCACTCAGGCTCTTTTTAGAGGACCACTATTTCAATAAAAAACTCTATAAAATGGCAAAAAACATAGAGAACAGTGTTTTTACTTCCAGGAAAAAATTAGATATCTCTGGGACTCTTTTACGAGGACCACTATTTCACATAGAAAACTCTATGTGCCATTTTCAAACAATACTTTTATCTCAAGCACAAATGTACAAAAAAAAAAATGAACAGTGGCTTGATTTCCAGGATGACATTTTATGTCACTCAGACTCTTTTTAGAGCACCACTATTTCCATAAGAAACTCTATAAAATGTCAAAAAACATAGAGAACAGTGGTTACACCACGCAGACGAACTTTGATGTCTGGCGTTCTCTTTTTAGAGAACCACTATTTCACATAGGAAACTCTATGTGCCATTTTCACAAATTACAACAATAACAACAAAATGTCAACCATCAAAAATCAACAACAACAAAATAATATATTCTAATTTTATGGAAGTAGCCTTTTACCATGATTAGCACCACAAAACACTTTGCTTGTATTTTATAAGAATTACAGTTTAAATGTTAATTCATTAAGTTACTGTTTATAATGTTACTATTTTTGGAACCAAGTGTGCACAGTTTTTTCATTGCATATATTTCAAAGTTCATGTTAAGAGGAGGAGGAGCTTTTGTTGTACAATTTAAATGTATAATTCAATGGAGAATATTAATCCAGGGAGTAATCCGTTCGCCAGTTAATGGGGTCAGGAAGGAATTATTCCTTTTCCCCCTTTGACACAATTGGCTAAGTTTCAATGAGGGGTTTTACTGTTTGCCTTCCTCTGGATTAAATACATATTTAGTTTACCAGTTGTTAATCTACAAGTTGCATGTTACAAAACATTATGTCATGTTTACAATACTCATTAATACAATATTGACCTGTTCTTACATTAAAATGTTACTACTCTTAAAAAAAGATAATTTACCAGTTGGTCACCTACAAGTTGCATGTTAAAAAAATAAACATGTTTCATATAATAATTGTACTTCTTTATAGATAAGAAAAAGGGTAAAAGTGTCAACGACGCATATTATGTGCAAAACAGATTTGAAAACATACACATTTAATTGCCATATTTTTTTGACGGGCAAGTCACTGGTGGCCTTTTTACCCCATACCCTGTGTCAAGTATTTCTTGGTTTTGTTTAGTATATAAAGGTATCCGTATTGACAATACACAGGTCAAGAAACCCCACGGCTCGTTTGACCTGGCTTGGAATCAGTAGGACCTATTTTAATTATTCTTTTTTAATTTTGCTATTAGGGAGGGGTTATTATATAAAGTTTATGAAAAAAGGAATAGCTTATATATACTACCTCACCTTCCTTCACCTAGTCAGTTGGGTCCAGATATCAAATTGCATATCCATTCCCACCCTCCCATAAATGGGATGTATTTTCTGCTTATTTGTTTTATATATATACAAAAATAGTATTATTAATCAGTTATTATTAAAAAAAAGAATAGAAATCAAATAAAAATATAGTTTTAATAAGTTGATTATAAATACATTTTGAATATGTCTTTGCGATTTGATTCTTGTTTTACATGTGTTCATCTTTGTTTTGTTTTGTCACAGCATTGGTGTGTGGTGGTGCTTGCCCACAGGTGGTTAGTGACCTCGAGGTGCACCCTTTTTTTGTACTCCTGGGGCATGGGGTCCCCTTGAGCCTTTAAGTGTGGGTGGGCAGGCAGCTGTTGTTATTTTACGTGTTTTATTGTTTATAATAAACAGAGCTGTGGCTTTTTTACCCCATACCTTGTGTCAAGTATGTATTGGTTTGGTTTAGTATATAAGGGTATCCGACAATGCACAGGTTAATAATAATATATTCAAATTTACACTAAATGTAAAATTGCCAATCAACATTCAATAAGAAGTTTGAAACAAGTACAGCTCAAAACAAAAACATTCCACAGTGTTGAATAGGTGGTATCTTTTATTACATATATTAACTTTTAGAACATTGCATAAATATAACTGTTTCTTTTACATTGCAAGCATA
Organism: Discoglossus pictus; assembly: GCA_027410445.1. Lineage (NCBI taxonomy): Eukaryota > Metazoa > Chordata > Amphibia > Anura > Alytidae > Discoglossus > Discoglossus pictus. The sequence goes on from CM050164.1 coordinate 271,881,111, forward strand.
GAACAGTTGAAGTGGGTTATAATCTTTTAATGATACTTGTCAAAAGTATTTCAATACAGTGTTTTCAAAAAATTAACATTTCATTTTTTTCTGAAAATATGCTGTTTTGTATTGAGAAGGTGTGAAAGAACACAACTGGACAGAAGAAAAGAGAAACCAGACATGATAATGCTTGTGTTTCCTGAAAACATTGAACGAATAAAGACATGGTTGCAATATGAGAATAAGGATGTGTTTGCTGCAAGGATTGCAGAAGATAAAAGGCACCTTTCTCTAAGGAAAGCTAAAGGGTAAAGCTGTCCCAAATATCTTCTCAGGTGAAGGTGTTCAGCCATTCTTTAGAGAAATACCAATTAGACATCAATTGATCATGACCACTACAGAAACTCCAGTGCCTAAACCACTAGAACATTCTGAAGAAATGGAAATTGAGCAAGCTCCTTCACCGAACCAGCCTAGTACTTCTTGACATCAATTCTGTATCATCAAAAATTATGTGTCCATATAAACATATTTTACATTGTTTTCTGTTGACATGTCCAGAACATTAGAGCTGGAGTCTCTCAATTACCACCAATCTACACCAATATAAATGGCCTCTACACTGCAGGAGCAAATCACTAACATACCAGCAATAAGATATTCATTGCACAGTGCAGTTGAAATCAATTCTGAAGAAAATCCATCAATTAGCAGGATAAGAGCTTAAAATCAAGTGCTCTAAGTTCGAGTACTGCTGTAAATTGGCTTTCGGAGCTTTCTTCATTAACTTGTACACTAATGTAAATATTTTACTCAGTTTAGAGCAGTTTAGAGCACTCATACCACAGCTTTAAATCCTGCTTTAGACACAACAGATTTCTTTGTAGAGAGAAGCCAAAACAAACTTTACGAATGAGACAGGGTGCAAGGAGCCAATAGGAAATGTGAATGTTGTAAATCTTATAATAAGTAGGAAGTGTTGTAACAAGTGCCGTAACTGCAGCTCCAAGGAGTCGTTAGAGATATATAGAAAGTAATTATTTTTTATTAAAAAATGATTTTGATATTAAAAAGATGTGTCAATTGTATTTATAGCTTCAATCTGTAAAAATTTATTTATTTTGTGTTAAAATATGATATATTTATAGACAATGTATCAGAGCATTTGTTCCTAAGCAATGTGGTTTTGTGAAAAATATTAACCGCTTGTGCGTTACCCTGCATTTTGTATAATAAACCTGGATTAATATTAACATATCAGATTGTTTTATTTCACATATATTGATATTGCATTGATAAGTGTCAAATAATGGTTGTATCTTTTGTGCTATAGTATTTGAAAACTACATGTGAGTGATCTTTGGTACCAGTAACAGTAAATCTTTCTCCTGCATTTTGCAGTTACGGCAGTGACCTTATTTGCAAGTGATCCATAAGATCTTATTAGCATAGGATGTGGGTGTCAGTATAAGGGAGTAACTCATAATTTATTGTCAGTGTAAAAATCAATGGAGATTTTTGCATTCAGCTTTGTTGTGAAGTTCACTCGTAGCAATGACCTGTAGCAGTTTTCTCTCCAATTTTTATGGATGGGGATTAACATAGCTATGTAGGATTTACTGTGCTGCTACGGAACTTGTAATGGATATTTCAGGGATTAGCATAGGGCTCTTAGTTGCTGAATGTGATTTTCAAGCATCTGTGAAGCCTCTCAACAATGATTAGAGTTAAGAAAAAAATTATCAATCTAGATTTTTTGAATCCACCATAACAACAGAGCAAAATCAAAACTAATGATGAGGATATTGAAGTTGAAAAGTAAATTGTAGAAGAAGCTGATGTCTGTATTGAAACAGGAGAGGAGCACAGTTTGGTTGTACAAAGAAAGTTTAGAGTGTTTGAGTCCTGCCTGGATAAACTGTTCTACAAAACATGTTGTGGGACAGGAAATAACTGTACAAGCCCAGTACAAAAAAAAAACAAAAAAGAATGTTGTTGGAATTTCCCTTTCTATTACAGGATACTATGAACATGGTCACTGATTTCTATTATGGGAAAGCCAGCCACGTATCAAAAGATTATATGTTTGTAACAATTTATTTGCTTTGTCCACCCTGCTCAGTAGTTCCAAATTTTAATAAAGTGCAGGAAGTAAACAACAGATTTCAGAGGCCACATTTTAAAAACATCAGTGAAAATAACTGTACACAGTTTTTGTTTATCACTGGAGGCAAGATAAACAAAAGGCAGAGGACCTGTAGGTTTGAAAACATTGTGCATTATTGATGTGATAACCCTGGCCACAATGCAAAATATTGCTGCTGTACTTTGATGTAGACACATTAAATTAGAAGCTTGTGAGACCTGCAATGGCTGCTAGCTTGAAGAGTTGGGGATTCACGGTGCTATTTAATTGGAATCAGAACAGGCTGTGAGTTACGGGCTTGAGAGGCAAACCCGTAAACGATTTGTCGCTCGTTGGATGTGCAGCCATGAACGTGATCAATTAGTCTAACTCTTAGTTATGAGTTGGGATGGAGCCAATGGCAAAAGAGCTCATCAGAATTATGTCACTGAAAAATGGAAGTGGGATTTCCATGGTCTTACAGGGTTCAATTACAAGTTATGATCGGACCCACATTCCAGATGTAATTCAATATTGATAAAGCCACAAAAATTATATTCTATCACATGCAAACATTACAGTATATGTATTAGCATATTGATTGCTTGGATCAATAAATAACAAAAAATAAAAATGAAATAAATATTTTTTTTGGGATGATTTGCAAGCTTTAGATTGTTGTGCTATTGATTCTAAGACATAACATCACTTTCCCTTTAAAAAAACTACCATAGTGTGGTAATTTTTGTATTTAGAGTGCTACAAGTTGGACATTACCTCCCTTGTGGGTACTCTCTAGAACTCATTGCCTTCATGGCTCCATTTGCAAGTTATGAGTGTGAATGCCAGTGACCTTGATGCAATTCAACAGCTAAATTGGAACATAGCGGTTACGGGCTTGGAAGAACAAAGGGTTTGCGGCCCCAAAGTTCCATGTTCCAAGTCCCGTAGGCTTTTTTTGGCCTTGCTTGACCTTGCTGCATCTTAACCAGCAAGTCGCCTGCGGGTTGCTTTAAGAGGCTAATTTACAACCTCTCATTAAATTGGGGCTACATTTAAAACATATAATGCTCAAAAAATGATCTTAGTTTGTTTATTAGGCCTGGGTGTTATTACTTACAGTAGCTGCGTACAAAATATTGTCCTATGGATCCTATTTAGGATAATAAAAAATACACAGGCAAAACCAAAAGACAGTTAAGACGCTGTGTATTAGAACATGTAAATGATGTTTTAATTTTAAAAGATACCCCAATAGCAAAACATGTACGTCATCATCACAACAATAATCCGTACTGTTTGAAATTCATAGGTATTGATCATATACCAAACACAACAAGAAGAGGAGATTGGGATAAACACCTCTAGGCCCTCATTCAATTGCGATTTGGCCAATTGAATATGGCTCTAAACAAGCACATAGCATATTTTTTTTAAATAAGTTTTTAGTTAGTGAAAACCTTACTTTTGGATAGATGCTTCCTAACTAAAAATGTCTTTAAAAAATATATGTTATGTGCTTATTTAAAAACCTATTCAATTGGCCAAATCGCAATTGAATGAGGGCCCTACTGTGTCAAGAGGCAAAATGGATATTTCAATTGGATACAAAAAAATCACAGGGTTTAAATGAAGAATTTACATATACAGCATTCATATGAAAGAACCTCTTATGAAACAAAATATAAAATTAAAATACCTTGATTTAATATATGAAAAGGATACAAAAAACCTGCAAGGTTTAAATGAAGAATTTATATATATAGTACTCATTAGAAAGAACCTCTAATAAAACAAAATACAAGATTAAAAACTTTCATTCAAAAATATGAAAAATTAAAAGAAGTAATTAGAATACCATCTTTATCTATAAAATTAATTAATACAATAATAAATATAAAACATAAATAAAATAAATATGTAGAAATAAGTAAAGAAAAAATATATACAAACTAAAAATAAAATATAAATAAATAAATGAATATAGATATACAAAAATAAATAAGTATCCCGATTAAATAAAATATAAATTAACATGGTATAATAATTATAATTATAATTTAAAATCAATAAACATGTTTAGAAAATAAAGTTTCAATAAAATAATACAAATGTAAACTAATGCTAGCAAGTTAAAAGTATCACTTTGAAAGTAATTTCATTATTATTTAAAATCAATACACATATTTAAATAATATAAATACAATATAGTAATAGTAGAAAATAAATATAATAAAAAAGAAAGTCAAAAGCAACATTTGAAAATAAAGTATGAACAACAACATTCTGGAACACAAAGAGTTAACTAATTGCCATAGAAACTATAAATAGCTCCACAGAGAAGGCAGCACTGTGCCCCTAATGAGTGAGAGACTGATAGAGCCTCACGAAACGTGCGTCGGGAGATTGTGACGTTCAGTAAGCGCTATCCCAGCGCAGACCACGCCAACATAGCGTGGAGCATGATAGATATAGCTATATAGCTCCAGGATCACTACTAACTTAAAAGAAAGATGGGAAGCCAATTCTTTCACCACAAATTTACAATATAGAAACAACAGAGTAATATACAAGAATAAGAAAATAGAAAAGCAAGAAAAAGAAAAAAGGAGTAAAAGCATAATTAAAGCAAAAAACAAAAGAAATAGGAGGACACAACCTCCTTTTAAAAAAAAACTAATAGACAGAAGCATTAATGAAACATACAGTTTAAGATACAGCATAAAATCAGGAGTGTATACATTTAAAAAAATAGCACAGCACCAGCACTTTAAATAATAAGGTAAAGTAGTGATTGTGACAAACTAACAGTCACAAGGTAAAAAGGTTAATTCAACAATATAAGAATAAATTAGCACTAAGTCACAATAGCACAAACACTTTAAGATAACAGTTTTGAATAGCACAATTTGAATTAAAATGCACTTTAAGTAATAGAATCACGAAATAAACAGGGTAAAAGATTAACACAAAATAAATATAAAGGCACCTAAAGCATATACTCAAGTGAAGTGCTGTATGAATAAACAAAACTATAAACAGATAAAAGGATTATAGAATCTTATCTTAATCTTATGTAAAAATTATAATCTTATGTAAAAATCTTAATCTTATGTAAATTAAAATTCAGGGTACCTGATAAGGATTTGATCAATGAAAAATAACCAAAAATACACAAATACAGTTGAATTGAAAAACAAAATCTTTTATTGACTGGAGCATAATAAAGTAATTAAATAAAAAAGCTGTGATCAAAGCAAAGAATATAATAACAACAAAAATAAAACCTAAATAAACCTTTAATAATTTGCTGGACATCAAAAAATCCAAAGGATTAAAAACCTTGGGTTTAACATGAATTTTTTAATCGTTGCATTTTTACCAATAGTTTAAATGTACAAATAAAGATTGCATTTTTTTAAATGAGTATGTGGCAATAATAATTAAAATAAAGGTTGCATAAAAGGTGTTTCTGTACAACCTTGATTGGTTGTTCAAGGATTCCTAAATAGGATCCATAGGACAATATTTTGTATACATTTAAAAACATATTAAATTGCTCACAGAGGGCTTTGAGTGTTAACACACAGGATGGCCGAGAATAGGCTATGTGCTGAGGAAGGTTGAACTTTGCGCACGTAAATCCTTTGATCTGACGAGCCGTAACCGCTACAATTTCAATTCAGCTATTAAATTGCCACATGGTCACTGTGACTCGCATGTAATAGAATATCACATTTACGGATTTATTAATATTGCCTTATATCTGGAATGTGGGTCTGATCGCAAACTGTAATTGAAGCACATAGGACTTCGAAATCTCCCCTCCCCTTTTTCAGTGACGTAATGCTAACACTCTCTTTTACCATTAGCTCCATGTGAACCGTAATTATGTGTTTGCTTAAGTGTTTGCGTTTGACCGCACAACTCCAACGGCCGACAGCTGGTTTACGAAACAGCGTCTCTCGCTCGTAGCTTGCAACCCATTCTAATTTAATAGCCACGCAAATGGCCAAATTTTAAGCATGCAGTCCTTAATGTGCTACACGTTGGACTTACGAGGCTGGAATTTAGTGAGGCCCTTAATAGCAGAAAGTATTACGTGCTACGTTACAAGCTATGATTCATAAAATCGTAGCAATTTAATGAGGCTGTATATTAGTGATATCGCACAAAGAGGATTAAGTTTGAACTGAATTCAGAAGCTTGTACAAAGCTGGCAGAGAAAAAGGGGACAGGATTTAAAGTTCCTAGGAGGAGGCGGAGCTAACAACTGGCCAAGGCAGACGTGTCTGCTCTGAGCTCCGTAGCAAAGTCCAGGTTTAGGACCTAAAGTTTACCCCTACAGAGCAGGCACCCCTAATAAGAACTGGGGGCAAGTGGGGACTTAACCCCTGATCCCCTTGGGACCCTTCAACCACCCTGCCTGCCACAAAAAGAAGAAAAGGTTCTGAGGCCCTGCATCCTACCTCGGAGGCTATGGTGATCAGCCGAATACCCCCTCCCAGAGACCCACAGGGAGCTTGGCGGAGTGCCCGGTGGTGGCTGGACCACACTGGGGATCCCTGTAAACAGGCCGGACCTCGGACTGCGGGGAGAGGGCGCCGCACGGACTGCGGCCGCCATTTTGAGAGCCCCTGGAGCTGGTCTGCAGCGGAGCCTGAAGAGCTTGGGGGAGACATCGCACCCAGAGGAGGCAAGGAGGAGAGCCAGAGCGACCTAGACGGTCACAAACTTGAGCAGGGGACCCCTGCACGCTGGAGGCCCTGGGGCGGCTGCAGAGAGGAGACAGACAGGGTGGCCACAAGGTCGCGGACGCCATTTTGTACGACGCAGCAAATGAAAAGGTAGAATCCTGAGCACTAGACCTGGCTGCTGGCCCTATCAGGTACTCTAAAGCAATCCACATTACAACAACAGCAGGCCAAGCCCTAAGGAGAAGGTCCAGAACAGCTACTGTACAGGGACACTGAACTATTTATATAACAGGGGAACTTCCTGATACCCTGGGATAGCAGTGAGAGCCCTGGGGATCCTCATAATTAATGATTCATGTGGACACCACAATAACTAGCTTAGCTACTATCTTTATAGCCTCTAACATAATAGTGACTAAGCTTGAGTAATCTGGAGATCCCATGGACTTTTTTCAAGAAACACTGGCCTCACTTAACAACTAATGCTTCATTATTATGCCCCAACAATTGGCACTAATGTTTGTATATAAATACAGCTATATGGTCATTACTTTTCAATAACTTGAGATTATTTCGCATATGAATAACTTGCTCAAAGTTGCACTGGACTCATAGTTGTCTCATAGGCTGTGCTAAACTGCATGATTACTTCTTTATACCGCCACTTTGTGGCCTTCAAGGATAAATAAGGAACATCTGTGGCTAAATACCAACAATAAAACACTGGATGCAGACAGATATAGTGCTGCTGGACAACTAGACCAGAAGCCTAGCTATATGACTGAATAAAAATAGCTTGGATCTAAAGAAAGAAGAAAACAGACTCTGCAACACATAGGCCCTTAAGGATATAATAAAAGGGACTGCCACGCAGACACCCAGGAGGGGAATGAAAAAGGATAAAAACAGAGTCATCACTTACAACTAGAGACATAAATCTCCACGGAATTGAACTATAGCTGTCAATAGCAGTTAATCAAAAATTTAACCCCAATGGAGGGAGACAGAGGTGAGAAGAAACTGACAGAAAAGAATATAAACATGGCTTAAAAAATAGCTGCAAACCTGGGTCCCACCGACTAAATATATAAATGCACCACTGCCTCAAGCCTCACACAGAAACCCAGAATTTCTATATAATGTGGAAACAGTAAATAATAAGAATTTTATGCTCAGGGGGCTCCAAAATCAAGGCCGTCACTGTTGGCTAAAATACTGCATACAGATATAAATAGTGATAAAGAGCTGCGACACTGATAGTGCAGATCCATTTCTGAACTGGAATCATGGTTAAGCCCAAACAGTCAGAACACTCCAAAAACATTAAAGAACATTTCCAAGTAACTATGGCCAATCAAAAACAAACCTCAGACAACGACCCAGCAGATTCAGGAGCTTCTGAATCAGAAATGGAACAAAGTAGTAATACCTCAATGGACATATCTGCAAAGTCAATGGCACAGATAGCGGAACTTATGCAAAGCAAACTAGACAGCATAAAAAAAGAGCTTACAAAAGAGATCCACGATCTGGGTCAAAGGACCCATCTCTTAGAAACCTTGGTGGATGATTTGGGAGAAACTCAACACCAGATGGGATCGGCTGTGACAGAGCACTCCTTGCAAATAGCAGAAATGGCCGAGAAACTAGAAGACATGGACAACCGGAGTCGGAGACATAATTTGAGATTAAGGGGGATACCCCGAACAGTGACGGACCTCTTACCCTACATCCAGGCCACATTCAATTCTCTGACCCCAACACTTCCAGAGGCAGAATGGGAAATTGAAAGGGCACATAGGGCCCTGGGGGCTACTTCAGCTCCGAATATTCCCAAAGATGTGATTATACGGCTTCTTCTTCAGAGGGCCAGAGATGCTATACTGGGAGCAGCAAGAAAATGCAAAGAAATTAAGGGCCCAGATGGCTCTGTATTACAGATATACGCAGATTTGGCCCCCAACACCCTCTTGAGAAGAAGACAGATGAGACCGGCTCTGACAGTTCTACAACAACACAAGATTGCATACAGATGGGGATTTCCCTGTGTACTCCTGTTTCAAGTGAAAGGAACTTCTTATTCTATTAAAACCTTAGAAGAGTGTATGCGAATACTACAAAATCTGGGGCTAATTTCAACAACGGAACGAGGCTTGCAGCAACAAGACACCCCACGAAGGAGCCCAAAGAGACAGTGGCAAGATACTCCGCTTCCACAAAGGCGTAAAATAGGACTTATAACAGAGGAACTTCCTCAGAAAATATAAGTAGGGAAATCTGTCTTATAGACACTTTTAAAAGCATACTGCAAAGAAACATCTCCCATCAGAAGTCCACCTGAAATCAGTCTAAGACACTTTTAAAAGCATACTGCAAAGAAACATCTCCCATCAGAAGTCCACCTGAAATCAGTCTAAGACACTTTTAAAAGCATACTGCAAAGAAACATCTCCCATCAGAAGTCCACCTGAAATCAGTCTAAGACACTTTTAAAAGCATACTGCAAAGAAACATCTCCCATCAGAAGTCCACCTGAAATCAGTCTAAGACACTTTTAAAAGCATACTGCAAAGAAACATCTCCCATCAGAAGTCCACCTGAAATCAGTCTAAGACACTTTTAAAAGCATACTGCAAAGAAACATCTCCCATCAGAAGTCCACCTGAAATCAGTCTAAGACACTTTTAAAAGCATACTGCAAAGAAACATCTCCCATCAGAAGTCCACCTGAAATCAGTCTAAGACACTTTTAAAAGCATACTGCAAAGAAACATCTCCCATCAGAAGTCCACCTGAAATCAGTCTAAGACACTTTTAAAAGCATACTGCAAAGAAACATCTCCCATCAGAAGTCCACCTGAAATCAGTCTAAGACACTTTTAAAAGCATACTGCAAAGAAACATCTCCCATCAGAAGTCCACCTGAAATCAGTCTAAGACACTTTTAAAAGCATACTGCAAAGAAACATCTCCCATCAGAAGTCCACCTGAAATCAGTCTAAGACACTTTTAAAAGCATACTGCAAAGAAACATCTCCCATCAGAAGTCCACCTGAAATCAGTCTAAGACACTTTTAAAAGCATACTGCAAAGAAACATCTCCCATCAGAAGTCCACCTGAAATCAGTCTAAGACACTTTTAAAAGCATACTGCAAAGAAACATCTCCCATCAGAAGTCCACCTGAAATCAGTCTAAGACACTTTTAAAAGCATACTGCAAAGAAACATCTCCCATCAGAAGTCCACCTGAAATCAGTCTAAGACACTTTTAAAAGCATACTGCAAAGAAACATCTCCCATCAGAAGTCCACCTGAAATCAGTCTAAGACACTTTTAAAAGCATACTGCAAAGAAACATCTCCCATCAGAAGTCCACCTGAAATCAGTCTAAGACACTTTTAAAAGCATACTGCAAAGAAACATCTCCCATCAGAAGTCCACCTGAAATCAGTCTAAGACACTTTTAAAAGCATACTGCAAAGAAACATCTCCCATCAGAAGTCCACCTGAAATCAGTCTAAGACACTTTTAAAAGCATACTGCAAAGAAACATCTCCCATCAGAAGTCCACCTGAAATCAGTCTAAGACACTTTTAAAAGCATACTGCAAAGAAACATCTCCCATCAGAAGTCCACCTGAAATCAGTCTAAGACACTTTTAAAAGCATACTGCAAAGAAACATCTCCCATCAGAAGTCCACCTGAAATCAGTCTAAGACACTTTTAAAAGCATACTGCAAAGAAACATCTCCCATCAGAAGTCCACCTGAAATCAGTCTAAGACACTTTTAAAAGCATACTGCAAAGAAACATCTCCCATCAGAAGTCCACCTGAAATCAGTCTAAGACACTTTTAAAAGCATACTGCAAAGAAACATCTCCCATCAGAAGTCCACCTGAAATCAGTCTAAGACACTTTTAAAAGCATACTGCAAAGAAACATCTCCCATCAGAAGTCCACCTGAAATCAGTCTAAGACACTTTTAAAAGCATACTGCAAAGAAACATCTCCCATCAGAAGTCCACCTGAAATCAGTCTAAGACACTTTTAAAAGCATACTGCAAAGAAACATCTCCCATCAGAAGTCCACCTGAAATCAGTCTAAGACACTTTTAAAAGCATACTGCAAAGAAACATCTCCCATCAGAAGTCCACCTGAAATCAGTCTAAGACACTTTTAAAAGCATACTGCAAAGAAACATCTCCCATCAGAAGTCCACCTGAAATCAGTCTAAGACACTTTTAAAAGCATACTGCAAAGAAACATCTCCCATCAGAAGTCCACCTGAAATCAGTCTAAGGTAATTTCAGAAGAACAGATGCTCACCAGATCCATATCAACGTTTACAAAGGACTATTTATTATAATTAATATCTGTGTTATGATAATTGCTGAGATAGACTTTTTACTGTCAGATTGTTCTACTATTGTCATAATACACTATTTCTTATCTGTAAACCAGAAATGCTCTGTGTTCACTGATCCATTTTACTGCTCCAATGTACCCTCCCCCTGAAATATCTCCTTGTTCTGTCTTATAGACACTTTTAAAAGCATACTGCAAAGAAACATCTCCCATCAGAAGTCCACCTGAAATCAGTCTAAGACACTTTTAAAAGCATACTGCAAAGAAACATCTCCCATCAGAAGTCCACCTGAAATCAGTCTAAGACACTTTTAAAAGCATACTGCAAAGAAACATCTCCCATCAGAAGTCCACCTGAAATCAGTCTAAGACACTTTTAAAAGCATACTGCAAAGAAACATCTCCCATCAGAAGTCCACCTGAAATCAGTCTAAGACACTTTTAAAAGCATACTGCAAAGAAACATCTCCCATCAGAAGTCCACCTGAAATCAGTCTAAGACACTTTTAAAAGCATACTGCAAAGAAACATCTCCCATCAGAAGTCCACCTGAAATCAGTCTAAGACACTTTTAAAAGCATACTGCAAAGAAACATCTCCCATCAGAAGTCCACCTGAAATCAGTCTAAGACACTTTTAAAAGCATACTGCAAAGAAACATCTCCCATCAGAAGTCCACCTGAAATCAGTCTAAGACACTTTTAAAAGCATACTGCAAAGAAACATCTCCCATCAGAAGTCCACCTGAAATCAGTCTAAGACACTTTTAAAAGCATACTGCAAAGAAACATCTCCCATCAGAAGTCCACCTGAAATCAGTCTAAGGTAATTTCAGAAGAACAGATGCTCACCAGATCCATATCAACGTTTACAAAGGACTATTTATTATAATTAATATCTGTGTTATGATAATTGCTGAGATAGACTTTTTACTGTCAGATTGTTCTACTATTGTCATAATACACTATTTCTTATCTGTAAACCAGAAATGCTCTGTGTTCACTGATCCATTTTACTGCTCCAATGTACCCTCCCCCTGAAATATCTCCTTGTTCTGTCTTATAGACACTTTTAAAAGCATACTGCAAAGAAACATCTCCCATCAGAAGTCCACCTGAAATCAGTCTAAGACACTTTTAAAAGCATACTGCAAAGAAACATCTCCCATCAGAAGTCCACCTGAAATCAGTCTAAGGTAATTTCAGAAGAACAGATGCTCACCAGATCCATATCAACATTTACAAAGGACTATTTATTATAATTAATATCTGTGTTATGATAATTGCTGAGATAGACTTTTTACTGTCAGATTGTTCTACTATTGTCATAATACACTATTTCTTATCTGTAAACCAGAAATGCTCTGTGTTCACTGATCCATTTTACTGCTCCAATGTACCCTCCCCCTGAAATATCTCCTTGTTCTGTCTTATAGACACTTTTAAAAGCATACTGCAAAGAAACATCTCCCATCAGAAGTCCACCTGAAATCAGTCTAAGACACTTTTAAAAGCATACTGCAAAGAAACATCTCCCATCAGAAGTCCACCTGAAATCAGTCTAAGACACTTTTAAAAGCATACTGCAAAGAAACATCTCCCATCAGAAGTCCACCTGAAATCAGTCTAAGGTAATTTCAGAAGAACAGATGCTCACCAGATCCATATCAACGTTTACAAAGGACTATTTATTATAATTAATATCTGTGTTATGATAATTGCTGAGATAGACTTTTTACTGTCAGATTGTTCTACTATTGTCATAATACACTATTTCTTATCTGTAAACCAGAAATGCTCTGTGTTCACTGATCCATTTTACTGCTCCAATGTACCCTCCCCCTGAAATATCTCCTTGTTCTGTCTTATAGACACTTTTAAAAGCATACTGCAAAGAAACATCTCCCATCAGAAGTCCACCTGAAATCAGTCTAAGACACTTTTAAAAGCATACTGCAAAGAAACATCTCCCATCAGAAGTCCACCTGAAATCAGTCTAAGGTAATTTCAGAAGAACAGATGCTCACCAGATCCATATCAACGTTTACAAAGGACTATTTATTATAATTAATATCTGTGTTATGATAATTGCTGAGATAGACTTTTTACTGTCAGATTGTTCTACTATTGTCATAATACACTATTTCTTATCTGTAAACCAGAAATGCTCTGTGTTCACTGATCCATTTTACTGCTCCAATGTACCCTCCCCCTGAAATATCTCCTTGTTCTGTCTTATAGACACTTTTAAAAGCATACTGCAAAGAAACATCTCCCATCAGAAGTCCACCTGAAATCAGTCTAAGACACTTTTAAAAGCATACTGCAAAGAAACATCTCCCATCAGAAGTCCACCTGAAATCAGTCTAAGACACTTTTAAAAGCATACTGCAAAGAAACATCTCCCATCAGAAGTCCACCTGAAATCAGTCTAAGGTAATTTCAGAAGAACAGATGCTCACCAGATCCATATCAACGTTTACAAAGGACTATTTATTATAATTAATATCTGTGTTATGATAATTGCTGAGATAGACTTTTTACTGTCAGATTGTTCTACTATTGTCATAATACACTATTTCTTATCTGTAAACCAGAAATGCTCTGTGTTCACTGATCCATTTTACTGCTCCAATGTACCCTCCCCCTGAAATATCTCCTTGTTCTGTCTTATAGACACTTTTAAAAGCATACTGCAAAGAAACATCTCCCATCAGAAGTCCACCTGAAATCAGTCTAAGGTAATTTCAGAAGAACAGATGCTCACCAGATCCATATCAACGTTTACAAAGGACTATTTATTATAATTAATATCTGTGTTATGATAATTGCTGAGATAGACTTTTTACTGTCAGATTGTTCTACTATTGTCATAATACACTATTTCTTATCTGTAAACCAGAAATGCTCTGTGTTCACTGATCCATTTTACTGCTCCAATGTACCCTCCCCCTGAAATATCTCCTTGTTCTGTCTTATAGACACTTTTAAAAGCATACTGCAAAGAAACATCTCCCATCAGAAGTCCACCTGAAATCAGTCTAAGACACTTTTAAAAGCATACTGCAAAGAAACATCTCCCATCAGAAGTCCACCTGAAATCAGTCTAAGACACTTTTAAAAGCATACTGCAAAGAAACATCTCCCATCAGAAGTCCACCTGAAATCAGTCTAAGGTAATTTCAGAAGAACAGATGCTCACCAGATCCATATCAACGTTTACAAAGGACTATTTATTATAATTAATATCTGTGTTATGATAATTGCTGAGATAGACTTTTTACTGTCAGATTGTTCTACTATTGTCATAATACACTATTTCTTATCTGTAAACCAGAAATGCTCTGTGTTCACTGATCCATTTTACTGCTCCAATGTACCCTCCCCCTGAAATATCTCCTTGTTCTGTCTTATAGACACTTTTAAAAGCATACTGCAAAGAAACATCTCCCATCAGAAGTCCACCTGAAATCAGTCTAAGACACTTTTAAAAGCATACTGCAAAGAAACATCTCCCATCAGAAGTCCACCTGAAATCAGTCTAAGGTAATTTCAGAAGAACAGATGCTCACCAGATCCATATCAACGTTTACAAAGGACTATTTATTATAATTAATATCTGTGTTATGATAATTGCTGAGATAGACTTTTTACTGTCAGATTGTTCTACTATTGTCATAATACACTATTTCTTATCTGTAAACCAGAAATGCTCTGTGTTCACTGATCCATTTTACTGCTCCAATGTACCCTCCCCCTGAAATATCTCCTTGTTCTGTCTTATAGACACTTTTAAAAGCATACTGCAAAGAAACATCTCCCATCAGAAGTCCACCTGAAATCAGTCTAAGACACTTTTAAAAGCATACTGCAAAGAAACATCTCCCATCAGAAGTCCACCTGAAATCAGTCTAAGGTAATTTCAGAAGAACAGATGCTCACCAGATCCATATCAACGTTTACAAAGGACTATTTATTATAATTAATATCTGTGTTATGATAATTGCTGAGATAGACTTTTTACTGTCAGATTGTTCTACTATTGTCATAATACACTATTTCTTATCTGTAAACCAGAAATGCTCTGTGTTCACTGATCCATTTTACTGCTCCAATGTACCCTCCCCCTGAAATATCTCCTTGTTCTGTCTTATAGACACTTTTAAAAGCATACTGCAAAGAAACATCTCCCATCAGAAGTCCACCTGAAATCAGTCTAAGACACTTTTAAAAGCATACTGCAAAGAAACATCTCCCATCAGAAGTCCACCTGAAATCAGTCTAAGGTAATTTCAGAAGAACAGATGCTCACCAGATCCATATCAACGTTTACAAAGGACTATTTATTATAATTAATATCTGTGTTATGATAATTGCTGAGATAGACTTTTTACTGTCAGATTGTTCTACAATTGTCATAATACACTATTTCTTATCTGTAAACCAGAAATGCTCTGTGTTCACTGATCCATTTTACTGCTCCAATGTACCCTCCCCCTGAAATATCTCCTTGTTCTGTCTTATAGACACTTTTAAAAGCATACTGCAAAGAAACATCTCCCATCAGAAGTCCACCTGAAATCAGTCTAAGACACTTTTAAAAGCATACTGCAAAGAAACATCTCCCATCAGAAGTCCACCTGAAATCAGTCTAAGGTAATTTCAGAAGAACAGATGCTCACCAGATCCATATCAACGTTTACAAAGGACTATTTATTATAATTAATATCTGTGTTATGATAATTGCTGAGATAGACTTTTTACTGTCAGATTGTTCTACTATTGTCATAATACACTATTTCTTATCTGTAAACCAGAAATGCTCTGTGTTCACTGATCCATTTTACTGCTCCAATGTACCCTCCCCCTGAAATATCTCCTTGTTCTGTCTTATAGACACTTTTAAAAGCATACTGCAAAGAAACATCTCCCATCAGAAGTCCACCTGAAATCAGTCTAAGGTAATTTCAGAAGAACAGATGCTCACCAGATCCATATCAACGTTTACAAAGGACTATTTATTATAATTAATATCTGTGTTATGATAATTGCTGAGATAGACTTTTTACTGTCAGATTGTTCTACTATTGTCATAATACACTATTTCTTATCTGTAAACCAGAAATGCTCTGTGTTCACTGATCCATTTTACTGCTCCAATGTACCCTCCCCCTGAAATATCTCCTTGTTCTGTCTTATAGACACTTTTAAAAGCATACTGCAAAGAAACATCTCCCATCAGAAGTCCACCTGAAATCAGTCTAAGACACTTTTAAAAGCATACTGCAAAGAAACATCTCCCATCAGAAGTCCACCTGAAATCAGTCTAAGACACTTTTAAAAGCATACTGCAAAGAAACATCTCCCATCAGAAGTCCACCTGAAATCAGTCTAAGGTAATTTCAGAAGAACAGATGCTCACCAGATCCATATCAACGTTTACAAAGGACTATTTATTATAATTAATATCTGTGTTATGATAATTGCTGAGATAGACTTTTTACTGTCAGATTGTTCTACTATTGTCATAATACACTATTTCTTATCTGTAAACCAGAAATGCTCTGTGTTCACTGATCCATTTTACTGCTCCAATGTACCCTCCCCCTGAAATATCTCCTTGTTCTGTCTTATAGACACTTTTAAAAGCATACTGCAAAGAAACATCTCCCATCAGAAGTCCACCTGAAATCAGTCTAAGACACTTTTAAAAGCATACTGCAAAGAAACATCTCCCATCAGAAGTCCACCTGAAATCAGTCTAAGACACTTTTAAAAGCATACTGCAAAGAAACATCTCCCATCAGAAGTCCACCTGAAATCAGTCTAAGGTAATTTCAGAAGAACAGATGCTCACCAGATCCATATCAACGTTTACAAAGGACTATTTATTATAATTAATATCTGTGTTATGATAATTGCTGAGATAGACTTTTTACTGTCAGATTGTTCTACTATTGTCATAATACACTATTTCTTATCTGTAAACCAGAAATGCTCTGTGTTCACTGATCCATTTTACTGCTCCAATGTACCCTCCCCCTGAAATATCTCCTTGTTCTGTCTTATAGACACTTTTAAAAGCATACTGCAAAGAAACATCTCCCATCAGAAGTCCACCTGAAATCAGTCTAAGACACTTTTAAAAGCATACTGCAAAGAAACATCTCCCATCAGAAGTCCACCTGAAATCAGTCTAAGACACTTTTAAAAGCATACTGCAAAGAAACATCTCCCATCAGAAGTCCACCTGAAATCAGTCTAAGGTAATTTCAGAAGAACAGATGCTCACCAGATCCATATCAACGTTTACAAAGGACTATTTATTATAATTAATATCTGTGTTATGATAATTGCTGAGATAGACTTTTTACTGTCAGATTGTTCTACTATTGTCATAATACACTATTTCTTATCTGTAAACCAGAAATGCTCTGTGTTCACTGATCCATTTTACTGCTCCAATGTACCCTCCCCCTGAAATATCTCCTTGTTCTGTCTTATAGACACTTTTAAAAGCATACTGCAAAGAAACATCTCCCATCAGAAGTCCACCTGAAATCAGTCTAAGGTAATTTCAGAAGAACAGATGCTCACCAGATCCATATCAACGTTTACAAAGGACTATTTATTATAATTAATATCTGTGTTATGATAATTGCTGAGATAGACTTTTTACTGTCAGATTGTTCTACTATTGTCATAATACACTATTTCTTATCTGTAAACCAGAAATGCTCTGTGTTCACTGATCCATTTTACTGCTCCAATGTACCCTCCCCCTGAAATATCTCCTTGTTCTGTCTTATAGACACTTTTAAAAGCATACTGCAAAGAAACATCTCCCATCAGAAGTCCACCTGAAATCAGTCTAAGACACTTTTAAAAGCATACTGCAAAGAAACATCTCCCATCAGAAGTCCACCTGAAATCAGTCTAAGGTAATTTCAGAAGAACAGATGCTCACCAGATCCATATCAACGTTTACAAAGGACTATTTATTATAATTAATATCTGTGTTATGATAATTGCTGAGATAGACTTTTTACTGTCAGATTGTTCTACTATTGTCATAATACACTATTTCTTATCTGTAAACCAGAAATGCTCTGTGTTCACTGATCCATTTTACTGCTCCAATGTACCCTCCCCCTGAAATATCTCCTTGTTCTGTCTTATAGACACTTTTAAAAGCATACTGCAAAGAAACATCTCCCATCAGAAGTCCACCTGAAATCAGTCTAAGGTAATTTCAGAAGAACAGATGCTCACCAGATCCATATCAACGTTTACAAAGGACTATTTATTATAATTAATATCTGTGTTATGATAATTGCTGAGATAGACTTTTTACTGTCAGATTGTTCTACTATTGTCATAATACACTATTTCTTATCTGTAAACCAGAAATGCTCTGTGTTCACTGATCCATTTTACTGCTCCAATGTACCCTCCCCCTGAAATATCTCCTTGTTCTGTCTTATAGACACTTTTAAAAGCATACTGCAAAGAAACATCTCCCATCAGAAGTCCACCTGAAATCAGTCTAAGGTAATTTCAGAAGAACAGATGCTCACCAGATCCATATCAACGTTTACAAAGGACTATTTATTATAATTAATATCTGTGTTATGATAATTGCTGAGATAGACTTTTTACTGTCAGATTGTTCTACTATTGTCATAATACACTATTTCTTATCTGTAAACCAGAAATGCTCTGTGTTCACTGATCCATTTTACTGCTCCAATGTACCCTCCCCCTGAAATATCTCCTTGTTCTGTCTTATAGACACTTTTAAAAGCATACTGCAAAGAAACATCTCCCATCAGAAGTCCACCTGAAATCAGTCTAAGACACTTTTAAAAGCATACTGCAAAGAAACATCTCCCATCAGAAGTCCACCTGAAATCAGTCTAAGACACTTTTAAAAGCATACTGCAAAGAAACATCTCCCATCAGAAGTCCACCTGAAATCAGTCTAAGGTAATTTCAGAAGAACAGATGCTCACCAGATCCATATCAACGTTTACAAAGGACTATTTATTATAATTAATATCTGTGTTATGATAATTGCTGAGATAGACTTTTTACTGTCAGATTGTTCTACTATTGTCATAATACACTATTTCTTATCTGTAAACCAGAAATGCTCTGTGTTCACTGATCCATTTTACTGCTCCAATGTACCCTCCCCCTGAAATATCTCCTTGTTCTGTCTTATAGACACTTTTAAAAGCATACTGCAAAGAAACATCTCCCATCAGAAGTCCACCTGAAATCAGTCTAAGACACTTTTAAAAGCATACTGCAAAGAAACATCTCCCATCAGAAGTCCACCTGAAATCAGTCTAAGACACTTTTAAAAGCATACTGCAAAGAAACATCTCCCATCAGAAGTCCACCTGAAATCAGTCTAAGGTAATTTCAGAAGAACAGATGCTCACCAGATCCATATCAACGTTTACAAAGGACTATTTATTATAATTAATATCTGTGTTATGATAATTGCTGAGATAGACTTTTTACTGTCAGATTGTTCTACTATTGTCATAATACACTATTTCTTATCTGTAAACCAGAAATGCTCTGTGTTCACTGATCCATTTTACTGCTCCAATGTACCCTCCCCCTGAAATATCTCCTTGTTCTGTCTTATAGACACTTTTAAAAGCATACTGCAAAGAAACATCTCCCATCAGAAGTCCACCTGAAATCAGTCTAAGGTAATTTCAGAAGAACAGATGCTCACCAGATCCATATCAACGTTTACAAAGGACTATTTATTATAATTAATATCTGTGTTATGATAATTGCTGAGATAGACTTTTTACTGTCAGATTGTTCTACTATTGTCATAATACACTATTTCTTATCTGTAAACCAGAAATGCTCTGTGTTCACTGATCCATTTTACTGCTCCAATGTACCCTCCCCCTGAAATATCTCCTTGTTCTGTCTTATAGACACTTTTAAAAGCATACTGCAAAGAAACATCTCCCATCAGAAGTCCACCTGAAATCAGTCTAAGACACTTTTAAAAGCATACTGCAAAGAAACATCTCCCATCAGAAGTCCACCTGAAATCAGTCTAAGGTAATTTCAGAAGAACAGATGCTCACCAGATCCATATCAACGTTTACAAAGGACTATTTATTATAATTAATATCTGTGTTATGATAATTGCTGAGATAGACTTTTTACTGTCAGATTGTTCTACTATTGTCATAATACACTATTTCTTATCTGTAAACCAGAAATGCTCTGTGTTCACTGATCCATTTTACTGCTCCAATGTACCCTCCCCCTGAAATATCTCCTTGTTCTGTCTTATAGACACTTTTAAAAGCATACTGCAAAGAAACATCTCCCATCAGAAGTCCACCTGAAATCAGTCTAAGACACTTTTAAAAGCATACTGCAAAGAAACATCTCCCATCAGAAGTCCACCTGAAATCAGTCTAAGGTAATTTCAGAAGAACAGATGCTCACCAGATCCATATCAACGTTTACAAAGGACTATTTATTATAATTAATATCTGTGTTATGATAATTGCTGAGATAGACTTTTTACTGTCAGATTGTTCTACTATTGTCATAATACACTATTTCTTATCTGTAAACCAGAAATGCTCTGTGTTCACTGATCCATTTTACTGCTCCAATGTACCCTCCCCCTGAAATATCTCCTTGTTCTGTCTTATAGACACTTTTAAAAGCATACTGCAAAGAAACATCTCCCATCAGAAGTCCACCTGAAATCAGTCTAAGGTAATTTCAGAAGAACAGATGCTCACCAGATCCATATCAACGTTTACAAAGGACTATTTATTATAATTAATATCTGTGTTATGATAATTGCTGAGATAGACTTTTTACTGTCAGATTGTTCTACTATTGTCATAATACACTATTTCTTATCTGTAAACCAGAAATGCTCTGTGTTCACTGATCCATTTTACTGCTCCAATGTACCCTCCCCCTGAAATATCTCCTTGTTCTGTCTTATAGACACTTTTAAAAGCATACTGCAAAGAAACATCTCCCATCAGAAGTCCACCTGAAATCAGTCTAAGACACTTTTAAAAGCATACTGCAAAGAAACATCTCCCATCAGAAGTCCACCTGAAATCAGTCTAAGACACTTTTAAAAGCATACTGCAAAGAAACATCTCCCATCAGAAGTCCACCTGAAATCAGTCTAAGGTAATTTCAGAAGAACAGATGCTCACCAGATCCATATCAACGTTTACAAAGGACTATTTATTATAATTAATATCGGTGTTATGATAATTGCTGAGATAGACTTTTTACTGTCAGATTGTTCTACTATTGTCATAATACACTATTTCTTATCTGTAAACCAGAAATGCTCTGTGTTCACTGATCCATTTTACTGCTCCAATGTACCCTCCCCCTGAAATATCTCCTTGTTCTGTCTTATAGACACTTTTAAAAGCATACTGCAAAGAAACATCTCCCATCAGAAGTCCACCTGAAATCAGTCTAAGGTAATTTCAGAAGAACAGATGCTCACCAGATCCATATCAACGTTTACAAAGGACTATTTATTATAATTAATATCTGTGTTATGATAATTGCTGAGATAGACTTTTTACTGTCAGATTGTTCTACTATTGTCATAATACACTATTTCTTATCTGTAAACCAGAAATGCTCTGTGTTCACTGATCCATTTTACTGCTCCAATGTACCCTCCCCCTGAAATATCTCCTTGTTCTGTCTTATAGACACTTTTAAAAGCATACTGCAAAGAAACATCTCCCATCAGAAGTCCACCTGAAATCAGTCTAAGACACTTTTAAAAGCATACTGCAAAGAAACATCTCCCATCAGAAGTCCACCTGAAATCAGTCTAAGACACTTTTAAAAGCATACTGCAAAGAAACATCTCCCATCAGAAGTCCACCTGAAATCAGTCTAAGGTAATTTCAGAAGAACAGATGCTCACCAGATCCATATCAACGTTTACAAAGGACTATTTATTATAATTAATATCTGTGTTATGATAATTGCTGAGATAGACTTTTTACTGTCAGATTGTTCTACTATTGTCATAATACACTATTTCTTATCTGTAAACCAGAAATGCTCTGTGTTCACTGATCCATTTTACTGCTCCAATGTACCCTCCCCCTGAAATATCTCCTTGTTCTGTCTTATAGACACTTTTAAAAGCATACTGCAAAGAAACATCTCCCATCAGAAGTCCACCTGAAATCAGTCTAAGACACTTTTAAAAGCATACTGCAAAGAAACATCTCCCATCAGAAGTCCACCTGAAATCAGTCTAAGGTAATTTCAGAAGAACAGATGCTCACCAGATCCATATCAACGTTTACAAAGGACTATTTATTATAATTAATATCTGTGTTATGATAATTGCTGAGATAGACTTTTTACTGTCAGATTGTTCTACTATTGTCATAATACACTATTTCTTATCTGTAAACCAGAAATGCTCTGTGTTCACTGATCCATTTTACTGCTCCAATGTACCCTCCCCCTGAAATATCTCCTTGTTCTGTCTTATAGACACTTTTAAAAGCATACTGCAAAGAAACATCTCCCATCAGAAGTCCACCTGAAATCAGTCTAAGACACTTTTAAAAGCATACTGCAAAGAAACATCTCCCATCAGAAGTCCACCTGAAATCAGTCTAAGGTAATTTCAGAACAACAGATGCTCACCAGATCCATATCAACGTTTACAAAGGACTATTTATTATAATTAATATCTGTGTTATGATAATTGCTGAGATAGACTTTTTACTGTCAGATTGTTCTACTATTGTCATAATACACTATTTCTTATCTGTAAACCAGAAATGCTCTGTGTTCACTGATCCATTTTACTGCTCCAATGTACCCTCCCCCTGAAATATCTCCTTGTTCTGTCTTATAGACACTTTTAAAAGCATACTGCAAAGAAACATCTCCCATCAGAAGTCCACCTGAAATCAGTCTAAGACACTTTTAAAAGCATACTGCAAAGAAACATCTCCCATCAGAAGTCCACCTGAAATCAGTCTAAGGTAATTTCAGAAGAACAGATGCTCACCAGATCCATATCAACGTTTACAAAGGACTATTTATTATAATTAATATCTGTGTTATGATAATTGCTGAGATAGACTTTTTACTGTCAGATTGTTCTACTATTGTCATAATACACTATTTCTTATCTGTAAACCAGAAATGCTCTGTGTTCACTGATCCATTTTACTGCTCCAATGTACCCTCCCCCTGAAATATCTCCTTGTTCTGTCTTATAGACACTTTTAAAAGCATACTGCAAAGAAACATCTCCCATCAGAAGTCCACCTGAAATCAGTCTAAGACACTTTTAAAAGCATACTGCAAAGAAACATCTCCCATCAGAAGTCCACCTGAAATCAGTCTAAGGTAATTTCAGAAGAACAGATGCTCACCAGATCCATATCAACGTTTACAAAGGACTATTTATTATAATTAATATCTGTGTTATGATAATTGCTGAGATAGACTTTTTACTGTCAGATTGTTCTACTATTGTCATAATACACTATTTCTTATCTGTAAACCAGAAATGCTCTGTGTTCACTGATCCATTTTACTGCTCCAATGTACCCTCCCCCTGAAATATCTCCTTGTTCTGTCTTATAGACACTTTTAAAAGCATACTGCAAAGAAACATCTCCCATCAGAAGTCCACCTGAAATCAGTCTAAGGTAATTTCAGAAGAACAGATGCTCACCAGATCCATATCAACGTTTACAAAGGACTATTTATTATAATTAATATCTGTGTTATGATAATTGCTGAGATAGACTTTTTACTGTCAGATTGTTCTACTATTGTCATAATACACTATTTCTTATCTGTAAACCAGAAATGCTCTGTGTTCACTGATCCATTTTACTGCTCCAATGTACCCTCCCCCTGAAATATCTCCTTGTTCTGTCTTATAGACACTTTTAAAAGCATACTGCAAAGAAACATCTCCCATCAGAAGTCCACCTGAAATCAGTCTAAGACACTTTTAAAAGCATACTGCAAAGAAACATCTCCCATCAGAAGTCCACCTGAAATCAGTCTAAGACACTTTTAAAAGCATACTGCAAAGAAACATCTCCCATCAGAAGTCCACCTGAAAACAGTCTAAGGTAATTTCAGAAGAACAGATGCTCACCAGATCCATATCAACGTTTACAAAGGACTATTTATTATAATTAATATCTGTGTTATGATAATTGCTGAGATAGACTTTTTACTGTCAGATTGTTCTACTATTGTCATAATACACTATTTCTTATCTGTAAACCAGAAATGCTCTGTGTTCACTGATCCATTTTACTGCTCCAATGTACCCTCCCCCTGAAATATCTCCTTGTTCTGTCTTATAGACACTTTTAAAAGCATACTGCAAAGAAACATCTCCCATCAGAAGTCCACCTGAAATCAGTCTAAGGTAATTTCAGAAGAACAGATGCTCACCAGATCCATATCAACGTTTACAAAGGACTATTTATTATAATTAATATCTGTGTTATGATAATTGCTGAGATAGACTTTTTACTGTCAGATTGTTCTACTATTGTCATAATACACTATTTCTTATCTGTAAACCAGAAATGCTCTGTGTTCACTGATCCATTTTACTGCTCCAATGTACCCTCCCCCTGAAATATCTCCTTGTTCTGTCTTATAGACACTTTTAAAAGCATACTGCAAAGAAACATCTCCCATCAGAAGTCCACCTGAAATCAGTCTAAGACACTTTTAAAAGCATACTGCAAAGAAACATCTCCCATCAGAAGTCCACCTGAAATCAGTCTAAGGTAATTTCAGAAGAACAGATGCTCACCAGATCCATATCAACGTTTACAAAGGACTATTTATTATAATTAATATCTGTGTTATGATAATTGCTGAGATAGACTTTTTACTGTCAGATTGTTCTACTATTGTCATAATACACTATTTCTTATCTGTAAACCAGAAATGCTCTGTGTTCACTGATCCATTTTACTGCTCCAATGTACCCTCCCCCTGAAATATCTCCTTGTTCTGTCTTATAGACACTTTTAAAAGCATACTGCAAAGAAACATCTCCCATCAGAAGTCCACCTGAAATCAGTCTAAGACACTTTTAAAAGCATACTGCAAAGAAACATCTCCCATCAGAAGTCCACCTGAAATCAGTCTAAGGTAATTTCAGAAGAACAGATGCTCACCAGATCCATATCAACGTTTACAAAGGACTATTTATTATAATTAATATCTGTGTTATGATAATTGCTGAGATAGACTTTTTACTGTCAGATTGTTCTACTATTGTCATAATACACTATTTCTTATCTGTAAACCAGAAATGCTCTGTGTTCACTGATCCATTTTACTGCTCCAATGTACCCTCCCCCTGAAATATCTCCTTGTTCTGTCTTATAGACACTTTTAAAAGCATACTGCAAAGAAACATCTCCCATCAGAAGTCCACCTGAAATCAGTCTAAGGTAATTTCAGAAGAACAGATGCTCACCAGATCCATATCAACGTTTACAAAGGACTATTTATTATAATTAATATCTGTGTTATGATAATTGCTGAGATAGACTTTTTACTGTCAGATTGTTCTACTATTGTCATAATACACTATTTCTTATCTGTAAACCAGAAATGCTCTGTGTTCACTGATCCATTTTACTGCTCCAATGTACCCTCCCCCTGAAATATCTCCTTGTTCTGTCTTATAGACACTTTTAAAAGCATACTGCAAAGAAACATCTCCCATCAGAAGTCCACCTGAAATCAGTCTAAGGTAATTTCAGAAGAACAGATGCTCACCAGATCCATATCAACGTTTACAAAGGACTATTTATTATAATTAATATCTGTGTTATGATAATTGCTGAGATAGACTTTTTACTGTCAGATTGTTCTACTATTGTCATAATACACTATTTCTTATCTGTAAACCAGAAATGCTCTGTGTTCACTGATCCATTTTACTGCTCCAATGTACCCTCCCCCTGAAATATCTCCTTGTTCTGTCTTATAGACACTTTTAAAAGCATACTGCAAAGAAACATCTCCCATCAGAAGTCCACCTGAAATCAGTCTAAGACACTTTTAAAAGCATACTGCAAAGAAACATCTCCCATCAGAAGTCCACCTGAAATCAGTCTAAGACACTTTTAAAAGCATACTGCAAAGAAACATCTCCCATCAGAAGTCCACCTGAAATCAGTCTAAGGTAATTTCAGAAGAACAGATGCTCACCAGATCCATATCAACGTTTACAAAGGACTATTTATTATAATTAATATCTGTGTTATGATAATTGCTGAGATAGACTTTTTACTGTCAGATTGTTCTACTATTGTCATAATACACTATTTCTTATCTGTAAACCAGAAATGCTCTGTGTTCACTGATCCATTTTACTGCTCCAATGTACCCTCCCCCTGAAATATCTCCTTGTTCTGTCTTATAGACACTTTTAAAAGCATACTGCAAAGAAACATCTCCCATCAGAAGTCCACCTGAAATCAGTCTAAGACACTTTTAAAAGCATACTGCAAAGAAACATCTCCCATCAGAAGTCCACCTGAAATCAGTCTAAGGTAATTTCAGAAGAACAGATGCTCACCAGATCCATATCAACGTTTACAAAGGACTATTTATTATAATTAATATCTGTGTTATGATAATTGCTGAGATAGACTTTTTACTGTCAGATTGTTCTACTATTGTCATAATACACTATTTCTTATCTGTAAACCAGAAATGCTCTGTGTTCACTGATCCATTTTACTGCTCCAATGTACCCTCCCCCTGAAATATCTCCTTGTTCTGTCTTATAGACACTTTTAAAAGCATACTGCAAAGAAACATCTCCCATCAGAAGTCCACCTGAAATCAGTCTAAGGTAATTTCAGAAGAACAGATGCTCACCAGATCCATATCAACGTTTACAAAGGACTATTTATTATAATTAATATCGGTGTTATGATAATTGCTGAGATAGACTTTTTACTGTCAGATTGTTCTACTATTGTCATAATACACTATTTCTTATCTGTAAACCAGAAATGCTCTGTGTTCACTGATCCATTTTACTGCTCCAATGTACCCTCCCCCTGAAATATCTCCTTGTTCTGTCTTATAGACACTTTTAAAAGCATACTGCAAAGAAACATCTCCCATCAGAAGTCCACCTGAAATCAGTCTAAGACACTTTTAAAAGCATACTGCAAAGAAACATCTCCCATCAGAAGTCCACCTGAAATCAGTCTAAGACACTTTTAAAAGCATACTGCAAAGAAACATCTCCCATCAGAAGTCCACCTGAAATCAGTCTAAGGTAATTTCAGAAGAACAGATGCTCACCAGATCCATATCAACGTTTACAAAGGACTATTTATTATAATTAATATCTGTGTTATGATAATTGCTGAGATAGACTTTTTACTGTCAGATTGTTCTACTATTGTCATAATACACTATTTCTTATCTGTAAACCAGAAATGCTCTGTGTTCACTGATCCATTTTACTGCTCCAATGTACCCTCCCCCTGAAATATCTCCTTGTTCTGTCTTATAGACACTTTTAAAAGCATACTGCAAAGAAACATCTCCCATCAGAAGTCCACCTGAAATCAGTCTAAGGTAATTTCAGAAGAACAGATGCTCACCAGATCCATATCAACGTTTACAAAGGACTATTTATTATAATTAATATCTGTGTTATGATAATTGCTGAGATAGACTTTTTACTGTCAGATTGTTCTACTATTGTCATAATACACTATTTCTTATCTGTAAACCAGAAATGCTCTGTGTTCACTGATCCATTTTACTGCTCCAATGTACCCTCCCCCTGAAATATCTCCTTGTTCTGTCTTATAGACACTTTTAAAAGCATACTGCAAAGAAACATCTCCCATCAGAAGTCCACCTGAAATCAGTCTAAGGTAATTTCAGAAGAACAGATGCTCACCAGATCCATATCAACGTTTACAAAGGACTATTTATTATAATTAATATCTGTGTTATGATAATTGCTGAGATAGACTTTTTACTGTCAGATTGTTCTACTATTGTCATAATACACTATTTCTTATCTGTAAACCAGAAATGCTCTGTGTTCACTGATCCATTTTACTGCTCCAATGTACCCTCCCCCTGAAATATCTCCTTGTTCTGTCTTATAGACACTTTTAAAAGCATACTGCAAAGAAACATCTCCCATCAGAAGTCCACCTGAAATCAGTCTAAGACACTTTTAAAAGCATACTGCAAAGAAACATCTCCCATCAGAAGTCCACCTGAAATCAGTCTAAGACACTTTTAAAAGCATACTGCAAAGAAACATCTCCCATCAGAAGTCCACCTGAAATCAGTCTAAGGTAATTTCAGAAGAACAGATGCTCACCAGATCCATATCAACGTTTACAAAGGACTATTTATTATAATTAATATCTGTGTTATGATAATTGCTGAGATAGACTTTTTACTGTCAGATTGTTCTACTATTGTCATAATACACTATTTCTTATCTGTAAACCAGAAATGCTCTGTGTTCACTGATCCATTTTACTGCTCCAATGTACCCTCCCCCTGAAATATCTCCTTGTTCTGTCTTATAGACACTTTTAAAAGCATACTGCAAAGAAACATCTCCCATCAGAAGTCCACCTGAAATCAGTCTAAGACACTTTTAAAAGCATACTGCAAAGAAACATCTCCCATCAGAAGTCCACCTGAAATCAGTCTAAGACACTTTTAAAAGCATACTGCAAAGAAACATCTCCCATCAGAAGTCCACCTGAAATCAGTCTAAGGTAATTTCAGAAGAACAGATGCTCACCAGATCCATATCAACGTTTACAAAGGACTATTTATTATAATTAATATCTGTGTTATGATAATTGCTGAGATAGACTTTTTACTGTCAGATTGTTCTACTATTGTCATAATACACTATTTCTTATCTGTAAACCAGAAATGCTCTGTGTTCACTGATCCATTTTACTGCTCCAATGTACCCTCCCCCTGAAATATCTCCTTGTTCTGTCTTATAGACACTTTTAAAAGCATACTGCAAAGAAACATCTCCCATCAGAAGTCCACCTGAAATCAGTCTAAGGTAATTTCAGAAGAACAGATGCTCACCAGATCCATATCAACGTTTACAAAGGACTATTTATTATAATTAATATCTGTGTTATGATAATTGCTGAGATAGACTTTTTACTGTCAGATTGTTCTACTATTGTCATAATACACTATTTCTTATCTGTAAACCAGAAATGCTCTGTGTTCACTGATCCATTTTACTGCTCCAATGTACCCTCCCCCTGAAATATCTCCTTGTTCTGTCTTATAGACACTTTTAAAAGCATACTGCAAAGAAACATCTCCCATCAGAAGTCCACCTGAAATCAGTCTAAGGTAATTTCAGAAGAACAGATGCTCACCAGATCCATATCAACGTTTACAAAGGACTATTTATTATAATTAATATCTGTGTTATGATAATTGCTGAGATAGACTTTTTACTGTCAGATTGTTCTACTATTGTCATAATACACTATTTCTTATCTGTAAACCAGAAATGCTCTGTGTTCACTGATCCATTTTACTGCTCCAATGTACCCTCCCCCTGAAATATCTCCTTGTTCTGTCTTATAGACACTTTTAAAAGCATACTGCAAAGAAACATCTCCCATCAGAAGTCCACCTGAAATCAGTCTAAGGTAATTTCAGAAGAACAGATGCTCACCAGATCCATATCAACGTTTACAAAGGACTATTTATTATAATTAATATCTGTGTTATGATAATTGCTGAGATAGACTTTTTACTGTCAGATTGTTCTACTATTGTCATAATACACTATTTCTTATCTGTAAACCAGAAATGCTCTGTGTTCACTGATCCATTTTACTGCTCCAATGTACCCTCCCCCTGAAATATCTCCTTGTTCTGTCTTATAGACACTTTTAAAAGCATACTGCAAAGAAACATCTCCCATCAGAAGTCCACCTGAAATCAGTCTAAGACACTTTTAAAAGCATACTGCAAAGAAACATCTCCCATCAGAAGTCCACCTGAAATCAGTCTAAGACACTTTTAAAAGCATACTGCAAAGAAACATCTCCCATCAGAAGTCCACCTGAAATCAGTCTAAGGTAATTTCAGAAGAACAGATGCTCACCAGATCCATATCAACGTTTACAAAGGACTATTTATTATAATTAATATCGGTGTTATGATAATTGCTGAGATAGACTTTTTACTGTCAGATTGTTCTACTATTGTCATAATACACTATTTCTTATCTGTAAACCAGAAATGCTCTGTGTTCACTGATCCATTTTACTGCTCCAATGTACCCTCCCCCTGAAATATCTCCTTGTTCTGTCTTATAGACACTTTTAAAAGCATACTGCAAAGAAACATCTCCCATCAGAAGTCCACCTGAAATCAGTCTAAGGTAATTTCAGAAGAACAGATGCTCACCAGATCCATATCAACGTTTACAAAGGACTATTTATTATAATTAATATCTGTGTTATGATAATTGCTGAGATAGACTTTTTACTGTCAGATTGTTCTACTATTGTCATAATACACTATTTCTTATCTGTAAACCAGAAATGCTCTGTGTTCACTGATCCATTTTACTGCTCCAATGTACCCTCCCCCTGAAATATCTCCTTGTTCTGTCTTATAGACACTTTTAAAAGCATACTGCAAAGAAACATCTCCCATCAGAAGTCCACCTGAAATCAGTCTAAGACACTTTTAAAAGCATACTGCAAAGAAACATCTCCCATCAGAAGTCCACCTGAAATCAGTCTAAGACACTTTTAAAAGCATACTGCAAAGAAACATCTCCCATCAGAAGTCCACCTGAAATCAGTCTAAGGTAATTTCAGAAGAACAGATGCTCACCAGATCCATATCAACGTTTACAAAGGACTATTTATTACTAGCGAATTGCCCGTCAAAAAATGACGGCAATGAAATTGTAAGGTAGCTAATGCTGTTTAGTGTGTAATAATGAAATATATAATACATTAATAAATGAATATACTTTACCTATTTTAAAGCATTGTGTGGAAGAGCTGTGAATGTGTTTTGATGTTGCTGCAGCATTAGTGGTGTGGATCTGCTGTGTAAGCGTGCTGAATGTGTGCAGTGTAACAGTGTGCGTGCGCGAGACCAAACCGTTAGCGTAGTCGTGTACTTCCGCATTGGCGCGAAATGGCGAGTAATGTGTGTTATACGTTTGTATCGGAATATCCGTAGTTGTTTTGTGGTGTTTTGCGAGTTTCTTGTGGTGTTTTGCGAGTTTAGAATGCTGTAGCCTCGTTTTCGTTTTGTTCGGCGGCCATTTTTTCTCTCGCTTCGTTTTTTTTTTAGTGTTTAAACTGTTTTATTTGAAGTAAAATCGAGGTGTAAGTTGTATTTTTGAGGTGCTGGGTGCTCCCTCTTGGTGTAGGTAAGTTTTTTATGTATGTGGTGTGTGTATGTATTGTGTTTGACATTTTCTAATGTTCGCGAGTTGCGTCCGAGTGTTGCGAGTCCGTAATGTGTGTGAACGTGTGTCGTATGGAGTTTGCGAGTGTCGTAATGTGTGTGTCGTACTGTTTGGGTTGCGACGTGAAGTTTGCGAGGGTCGCAGTTGCTGGCAAGGAGCGCCTTCGGCGCTCCATGCCAGCAACTGCGGCCCTCGCTTTGCGAGGTCCTCAGGTGCTGGCATGGAGCGCCTACGGCGCTCCATGCCAGCAACTGAGGCCCTCGCTTCGCGAGGGTCCTCAGTTGCTGGCATGGAGCGCCTTCGGCGCTCCATGCCAGCAACTGAGACCCTCGGGCAGTGCCCTCGCTTCGCGAGGGCCTCGGCTCGCTGCGCGAGCCGCGGCCCTCGCTACGCGAGGGCCGCGGCTCGCTACGCGAGTCGCGGCCCTCGCTTCGCGAGGGCCGCGACTCGCGTAGCGAGCCCGCGGCCCTCGCTTCGCGAGGGCCGCGGGCTCGCTACGCGAGCCCGCAGCGTTAGCAACAACTCGTACGCTCACAACTATATATGTGATAATTAATATCTGTGTTATGATAATTGCTGAGATAGACTTTTTACTGTCAGATTGTTCTACTATTGTCATAATACACTATTTCTTATCTGTAAACCAGAAATGCTCTGTGTTCACTGATCCATTTTACTGCTCCAATGTACCCTCCCCCTGAAATATCTCCTTGTTCTGTCTTATAGACACTTTTAAAAGCATACTGCAAAGAAACATCTCCCATCAGAAGTCCACCTGAAATCAGTCTAAGACACTTTTAAAAGCATACTGCAAAGAAACATCTCCCATCAGAAGTCCACCTGAAATCAGTCTAAGGTAATTTCAGAAGAACAGATGCTCACCAGATCCATATCAACGTTTACAAAGGACTATTTATTATAATTAATATCTGTGTTATGATAATTGCTGAGATAGACTTTTTACTGTCAGATTGTTCTACTATTGTCATAATACACTATTTCTTATCTGTAAACCAGAAATGCTCTGTGTTCACTGATCCATTTTACTGCTCCAATGTACCCTCCCCCTGAAATATCTCCTTGTTCTGTCTTATAGACACTTTTAAAAGCATACTGCAAAGAAACATCTCCCATCAGAAGTCCACCTGAAATCAGTCTAAGACACTTTTAAAAGCATACTGCAAAGAAACATCTCCCATCAGAAGTCCACCTGAAATCAGTCTAAGGTAATTTCAGAAGAACAGATGCTCACCAGATCCATATCAACGTTTACAAAGGACTATTTATTATAATTAATATCTGTGTTATGATAATTGCTGAGATAGACTTTTTACTGTCAGATTGTTCTACTATTGTCATAATACACTATTTCTTATCTGTAAACCAGAAATGCTCTGTGTTCACTGATCCATTTTACTGCTCCAATGTACCCTCCCCCTGAAATATCTCCTTGTTCTGTCTTATAGACACTTTTAAAAGCATACTGCAAAGAAACATCTCCCATCAGAAGTCCACCTGAAATCAGTCTAAGACACTTTTAAAAGCATACTGCAAAGAAACATCTCCCATCAGAAGTCCACCTGAAATCAGTCTAAGGTAATTTCAGAAGAACAGATGCTCACCAGATCCATATCAACGTTTACAAAGGACTATTTATTATAATTAATATCTGTGTTATGATAATTGCTGAGATAGACTTTTTACTGTCAGATTGTTCTACTATTGTCATAATACACTATTTCTTATCTGTAAACCAGAAATGCTCTGTGTTCACTGATCCATTTTACTGCTCCAATGTACCCTCCCCCTGAAATATCTCCTTGTTCTGTCTTATAGACACTTTTAAAAGCATACTGCAAAGAAACATCTCCCATCAGAAGTCCACCTGAAATCAGTCTAAGACACTTTTAAAAGCATACTGCAAAGAAACATCTCCCATCAGAAGTCCACCTGAAATCAGTCTAAGGTAATTTCAGAAGAACAGATGCTCACCAGATCCATATCAACGTTTACAAAGGACTATTTATTATAATTAATATCTGTGTTATGATAATTGCTGAGATAGACTTTTTACTGTCAGATTGTTCTACTATTGTCATAATACACTATTTCTTATCTGTAAACCAGAAATGCTCTGTGTTCACTGATCCATTTTACTGCTCCAATGTACCCTCCCCCTGAAATATCTCCTTGTTCTGTCTTATAGACACTTTTAAAAGCATACTGCAAAGAAACATCTCCCATCAGAAGTCCACCTGAAATCAGTCTAAGACACTTTTAAAAGCATACTGCAAAGAAACATCTCCCATCAGAAGTCCACCTGAAATCAGTCTAAGGTAATTTCAGAAGAACAGATGCTCACCAGATCCATATCAACGTTTACAAAGGACTATTTATTATAATTAATATCTGTGTTATGATAATTGCTGAGATAGACTTTTTACTGTCAGATTGTTCTACTATTGTCATAATACACTATTTCTTATCTGTAAACCAGAAATGCTCTGTGTTCACTGATCCATTTTACTGCTCCAATGTACCCTCCCCCTGAAATATCTCCTTGTTCTGTCTTATAGACACTTTTAAAAGCATACTGCAAAGAAACATCTCCCATCAGAAGTCCACCTGAAATCAGTCTAAGGTAATTTCAGAAGAACAGATGCTCACCAGATCCATATCA
Source organism: Discoglossus pictus (assembly GCA_027410445.1). Lineage (NCBI taxonomy): Eukaryota > Metazoa > Chordata > Amphibia > Anura > Alytidae > Discoglossus > Discoglossus pictus. The sequence goes on from CM050164.1 coordinate 271,915,513, forward strand.
ACGTTTACAAAGGACTATTTATTATAATTAATATCTGTGTTATGATAATTGCTGAGATAGACTTTTTACTGTCAGATTGTTCTACTATTGTCATAATACACTATTTCTTATCTGTAAACCAGAAATGCTCTGTGTTCACTGATCCATTTTACTGCTCCAATGTACCCTCCCCCTGAAATATCTCCTTGTTCTGTCTTATAGACACTTTTAAAAGCATACTGCAAAGAAACATCTCCCATCAGAAGTCCACCTGAAATCAGTCTAAGACACTTTTAAAAGCATACTGCAAAGAAACATCTCCCATCAGAAGTCCACCTGAAATCAGTCTAAGACACTTTTAAAAGCATACTGCAAAGAAACATCTCCCATCAGAAGTCCACCTGAAATCAGTCTAAGGTAATTTCAGAAGAACAGATGCTCACCAGATCCATATCAACGTTTACAAAGGACTATTTATTATAATTAATATCTGTGTTATGATAATTGCTGAGATAGACTTTTTACTGTCAGATTGTTCTACTATTGTCATAATACACTATTTCTTATCTGTAAACCAGAAATGCTCTGTGTTCACTGATCCATTTTACTGCTCCAATGTACCCTCCCCCTGAAATATCTCCTTGTTCTGTCTTATAGACACTTTTAAAAGCATACTGCAAAGAAACATCTCCCATCAGAAGTCCACCTGAAATCAGTCTAAGGTAATTTCAGAAGAACAGATGCTCACCAGATCCATATCAACGTTTACAAAGGACTATTTATTATAATTAATATCTGTGTTATGATAATTGCTGAGATAGACTTTTTACTGTCAGATTGTTCTACTATTGTCATAATACACTATTTCTTATCTGTAAACCAGAAATGCTCTGTGTTCACTGATCCATTTTACTGCTCCAATGTACCCTCCCCCTGAAATATCTCCTTGTTCTGTCTTATAGACACTTTTAAAAGCATACTGCAAAGAAACATCTCCCATCAGAAGTCCACCTGAAATCAGTCTAAGACACTTTTAAAAGCATACTGCAAAGAAACATCTCCCATCAGAAGTCCACCTGAAATCAGTCTAAGGTAATTTCAGAAGAACAGATGCTCACCAGATCCATATCAACGTTTACAAAGGACTATTTATTATAATTAATATCTGTGTTATGATAATTGCTGAGATAGACTTTTTACTGTCAGATTGTTCTACTATTGTCATAATACACTATTTCTTATCTGTAAACCAGAAATGCTCTGTGTTCACTGATCCATTTTACTGCTCCAATGTACCCTCCCCCTGAAATATCTCCTTGTTCTGTCTTATAGACACTTTTAAAAGCATACTGCAAAGAAACATCTCCCATCAGAAGTCCACCTGAAATCAGTCTAAGGTAATTTCAGAAGAACAGATGCTCACCAGATCCATATCAACGTTTACAAAGGACTATTTATTATAATTAATATCTGTGTTATGATAATTGCTGAGATAGACTTTTTACTGTCAGATTGTTCTACTATTGTCATAATACACTATTTCTTATCTGTAAACCAGAAATGCTCTGTGTTCACTGATCCATTTTACTGCTCCAATGTACCCTCCCCCTGAAATATCTCCTTGTTCTGTCTTATAGACACTTTTAAAAGCATACTGCAAAGAAACATCTCCCATCAGAAGTCCACCTGAAAACAGTCTAAGGTAATTTCAGAAGAACAGATGCTCACCAGATCCATATCAACGTTTACAAAGGACTATTTATTATAATTAATATCTGTGTTATGATAATTGCTGAGATAGACTTTTTACTGTCAGATTGTTCTACTATTGTCATAATACACTATTTCTTATCTGTAAACCAGAAATGCTCTGTGTTCACTGATCCATTTTACTGCTCCAATGTACCCTCCCCCTGAAATATCTCCTTGTTCTGTCTTATAGACACTTTTAAAAGCATACTGCAAAGAAACATCTCCCATCAGAAGTCCACCTGAAATCAGTCTAAGGTAATTTCAGAAGAACAGATGCTCACCAGATCCATATCAACGTTTACAAAGGACTATTTATTATAATTAATATCTGTGTTATGATAATTGCTGAGATAGACTTTTTACTGTCAGATTGTTCTACTATTGTCATAATACACTATTTCTTATCTGTAAACCAGAAATGCTCTGTGTTCACTGATCCATTTTACTGCTCCAATGTACCCTCCCCCTGAAATATCTCCTTGTTCTGTCTTATAGACACTTTTAAAAGCATACTGCAAAGAAACATCTCCCATCAGAAGTCCACCTGAAATCAGTCTAAGGTAATTTCAGAAGAACAGATGCTCACCAGATCCATATCAACGTTTACAAAGGACTATTTATTTTAATTAATATCTGTGTTATGATAATTGCTGAGATAGACTTTTTACTGTCAGATTGTTCTACTATTGTCATAATACACTATTTCTTATCTGTAAACCAGAAATGCTCTGTGTTCACTGATCCATTTTACTGCTCCAATGTACCCTCCCCCTGAAATATCTCCTTGTTCTGTCTTATAGACACTTTTAAAAGCATACTGCAAAGAAACATCTCCCATCAGAAGTCCACCTGAAATCAGTCTAAGACACTTTTAAAAGCATACTGCAAAGAAACATCTCCCATCAGAAGTCCACCTGAAATCAGTCTAAGACACTTTTAAAAGCATACTGCAAAGAAACATCTCCCATCAGAAGTCCACCTGAAATCAGTCTAAGGTAATTTCAGAAGAACAGATGCTCACCAGATCCATATCAACGTTTACAAAGGACTATTTATTATAATTAATATCTGTGTTATGATAATTGCTGAGATAGACTTTTTACTGTCAGATTGTTCTACTATTGTCATAATACACTATTTCTTATCTGTAAACCAGAAATGCTCTGTGTTCACTGATCCATTTTACTGCTCCAATGTACCCTCCCCCTGAAATATCTCCTTGTTCTGTCTTATAGACACTTTTAAAAGCATACTGCAAAGAAACATCTCCCATCAGAAGTCCACCTGAAATCAGTCTAAGGTAATTTCAGAAGAACAGATGCTCACCAGATCCATATCAACGTTTACAAAGGACTATTTATTATAATTAATATCTGTGTTATGATAATTGCTGAGATAGACTTTTTACTGTCAGATTGTTCTACTATTGTCATAATACACTATTTCTTATCTGTAAACCAGAAATGCTCTGTGTTCACTGATCCATTTTACTGCTCCAATGTACCCTCCCCCTGAAATATCTCCTTGTTCTGTCTTATAGACACTTTTAAAAGCATACTGCAAAGAAACATCTCCCATCAGAAGTCCACCTGAAATCAGTCTAAGACACTTTTAAAAGCATACTGCAAAGAAACATCTCCCATCAGAAGTCCACCTGAAATCAGTCTAAGACACTTTTAAAAGCATACTGCAAAGAAACATCTCCCATCAGAAGTCCACCTGAAATCAGTCTAAGGTAATTTCAGAAGAACAGATGCTCACCAGATCCATATCAACGTTTACAAAGGACTATTTATTATAATTAATATCGGTGTTATGATAATTGCTGAGATAGACTTTTTACTGTCAGATTGTTCTACTATTGTCATAATACACTATTTCTTATCTGTAAACCAGAAATGCTCTGTGTTCACTGATCCATTTTACTGCTCCAATGTACCCTCCCCCTGAAATATCTCCTTGTTCTGTCTTATAGACACTTTTAAAAGCATACTGCAAAGAAACATCTCCCATCAGAAGTCCACCTGAAATCAGTCTAAGGTAATTTCAGAAGAACAGATGCTCACCAGATCCATATCAACGTTTACAAAGGACTATTTATTATAATTAATATCTGTGTTATGATAATTGCTGAGATAGACTTTTTACTGTCAGATTGTTCTACTATTGTCATAATACACTATTTCTTATCTGTAAACCAGAAATGCTCTGTGTTCACTGATCCATTTTACTGCTCCAATGTACCCTCCCCCTGAAATATCTCCTTGTTCTGTCTTATAGACACTTTTAAAAGCATACTGCAAAGAAACATCTCCCATCAGAAGTCCACCTGAAATCAGTCTAAGACACTTTTAAAAGCATACTGCAAAGAAACATCTCCCATCAGAAGTCCACCTGAAATCAGTCTAAGACACTTTTAAAAGCATACTGCAAAGAAACATCTCCCATCAGAAGTCCACCTGAAATCAGTCTAAGGTAATTTCAGAAGAACAGATGCTCACCAGATCCATATCAACGTTTACAAAGGACTATTTATTATAATTAATATCTGTGTTATGATAATTGCTGAGATAGACTTTTTACTGTCAGATTGTTCTACTATTGTCATAATACACTATTTCTTATCTGTAAACCAGAAATGCTCTGTGTTCACTGATCCATTTTACTGCTCCAATGTACCCTCCCCCTGAAATATCTCCTTGTTCTGTCTTATAGACACTTTTAAAAGCATACTGCAAAGAAACATCTCCCATCAGAAGTCCACCTGAAATCAGTCTAAGACACTTTTAAAAGCATACTGCAAAGAAACATCTCCCATCAGAAGTCCACCTGAAATCAGTCTAAGGTACTTTCAGAAGAACAGATGCTCACCAGATCCATATCAACGTTTACAAAGGACTATTTATTATAATTAATATCTGTGTTATGATAATTGCTGAGATAGACTTTTTACTGTCAGATTGTTCTACTATTGTCATAATACACTATTTCTTATCTGTAAACCAGAAATGCTCTGTGTTCACTGATCCATTTTACTGCTCCAATGTACCCTCCCCCTGAAATATCTCCTTGTTCTGTCTTATAGACACTTTTAAAAGCATACTGCAAAGAAACATCTCCAATCAGAAGTCCACCTGAAATCAGTCTAAGACACTTTTAAAAGCATACTGCAAAGAAACATCTCCCATCAGAAGTCCACCTGAAATCAGTCTAAGGTAATTTCAGAAGAACAGATGCTCACCAGATCCATATCAACGTTTACAAAGGACTATTTATTATAATTAATATCTGTGTTATGATAATTGCTGAGATAGACTTTTTACTGTCAGATTGTTCTACTATTGTCATAATACACTATTTCTTATCTGTAAACCAGAAATGCTCTGTGTTCACTGATCCATTTTACTGCTCCAATGTACCCTCCCCCTGAAATATCTCCTTGTTCTGTCTTATAGACACTTTTAAAAGCATACTGCAAAGAAACATCTCCCATCAGAAGTCCACCTGAAATCAGTCTAAGGTAATTTCAGAAGAACAGATGCTCACCAGATCCATATCAACGTTTACAAAGGACTATTTATTATAATTAATATCTGTGTTATGATAATTGCTGAGATAGACTTTTTACTGTCAGATTGTTCTACTATTGTCATAATACACTATTTCTTATCTGTAAACCAGAAATGCTCTGTGTTCACTGATCCATTTTACTGCTCCAATGTACCCTCCCCCTGAAATATCTCCTTGTTCTGTCTTATAGACACTTTTAAAAGCATACTGCAAAGAAACATCTCCCATCAGAAGTCCACCTGAAAACAGTCTAAGGTAATTTCAGAAGAACAGATGCTCACCAGATCCATATCAACGTTTACAAAGGACTATTTATTATAATTAATATCTGTGTTATGATAATTGCTGAGATAGACTTTTTACTGTCAGATTGTTCTACTATTGTCATAATACACTATTTCTTATCTGTAAACCAGAAATGCTCTGTGTTCACTGATCCATTTTACTGCTCCAATGTACCCTCCCCCTGAAATATCTCCTTGTTCTGTCTTATAGACACTTTTAAAAGCATACTGCAAAGAAACATCTCCCATCAGAAGTCCACCTGAAATCAGTCTAAGGTAATTTCAGAAGAACAGATGCTCACCAGATCCATATCAACGTTTACAAAGGACTATTTATTATAATTAATATCTGTGTTATGATAATTGCTGAGATAGACTTTTTACTGTCAGATTGTTCTACTATTGTCATAATACACTATTTCTTATCTGTAAACCAGAAATGCTCTGTGTTCACTGATCCATTTTACTGCTCCAATGTACCCTCCCCCTGAAATATCTCCTTGTTCTGTCTTATAGACACTTTTAAAAGCATACTGCAAAGAAACATCTCCCATCAGAAGTCCACCTGAAATCAGTCTAAGGTAATTTCAGAAGAACAGATGCTCACCAGATCCATATCAACGTTTACAAAGGACTATTTATTTTAATTAATATCTGTGTTATGATAATTGCTGAGATAGACTTTTTACTGTCAGATTGTTCTACTATTGTCATAATACACTATTTCTTATCTGTAAACCAGAAATGCTCTGTGTTCACTGATCCATTTTACTGCTCCAATGTACCCTCCCCCTGAAATATCTCCTTGTTCTGTCTTATAGACACTTTTAAAAGCATACTGCAAAGAAACATCTCCCATCAGAAGTCCACCTGAAATCAGTCTAAGACACTTTTAAAAGCATACTGCAAAGAAACATCTCCCATCAGAAGTCCACCTGAAATCAGTCTAAGACACTTTTAAAAGCATACTGCAAAGAAACATCTCCCATCAGAAGTCCACCTGAAATCAGTCTAAGGTAATTTCAGAAGAACAGATGCTCACCAGATCCATATCAACGTTTACAAAGGACTATTTATTATAATTAATATCTGTGTTATGATAATTGCTGAGATAGACTTTTTACTGTCAGATTGTTCTACTATTGTCATAATACACTATTTCTTATCTGTAAACCAGAAATGCTCTGTGTTCACTGATCCATTTTACTGCTCCAATGTACCCTCCCCCTGAAATATCTCCTTGTTCTGTCTTATAGACACTTTTAAAAGCATACTGCAAAGAAACATCTCCCATCAGAAGTCCACCTGAAATCAGTCTAAGGTAATTTCAGAAGAACAGATGCTCACCAGATCCATATCAACGTTTACAAAGGACTATTTATTATAATTAATATCTGTGTTATGATAATTGCTGAGATAGACTTTTTACTGTCAGATTGTTCTACTATTGTCATAATACACTATTTCTTATCTGTAAACCAGAAATGCTCTGTGTTCACTGATCCATTTTACTGCTCCAATGTACCCTCCCCCTGAAATATCTCCTTGTTCTGTCTTATAGACACTTTTAAAAGCATACTGCAAAGAAACATCTCCCATCAGAAGTCCACCTGAAATCAGTCTAAGACACTTTTAAAAGCATACTGCAAAGAAACATCTCCCATCAGAAGTCCACCTGAAATCAGTCTAAGACACTTTTAAAAGCATACTGCAAAGAAACATCTCCCATCAGAAGTCCACCTGAAATCAGTCTAAGGTAATTTCAGAAGAACAGATGCTCACCAGATCCATATCAACGTTTACAAAGGACTATTTATTATAATTAATATCGGTGTTATGATAATTGCTGAGATAGACTTTTTACTGTCAGATTGTTCTACTATTGTCATAATACACTATTTCTTATCTGTAAACCAGAAATGCTCTGTGTTCACTGATCCATTTTACTGCTCCAATGTACCCTCCCCCTGAAATATCTCCTTGTTCTGTCTTATAGACACTTTTAAAAGCATACTGCAAAGAAACATCTCCCATCAGAAGTCCACCTGAAATCAGTCTAAGACACTTTTAAAAGCATACTGCAAAGAAACATCTCCCATCAGAAGTCCACCTGAAATCAGTCTAAGACACTTTTAAAAGCATACTGCAAAGAAACATCTCCCATCAGAAGTCCACCTGAAATCAGTCTAAGGTAATTTCAGAAGAACAGATGCTCACCAGATCCATATCAACGTTTACAAAGGACTATTTATTATAATTAATATCTGTGTTATGATAATTGCTGAGATAGACTTTTTACTGTCAGATTGTTCTACTATTGTCATAATACACTATTTCTTATCTGTAAACCAGAAATGCTCTGTGTTCACTGATCCATTTTACTGCTCCAATGTACCCTCCCCCTGAAATATCTCCTTGTTCTGTCTTATAGACACTTTTAAAAGCATACTGCAAAGAAACATCTCCCATCAGAAGTCCACCTGAAATCAGTCTAAGACACTTTTAAAAGCATACTGCAAAGAAACATCTCCCATCAGAAGTCCACCTGAAATCAGTCTAAGGTACTTTCAGAAGAACAGATGCTCACCAGATCCATATCAACGTTTACAAAGGACTATTTATTATAATTAATATCTGTGTTATGATAATTGCTGAGATAGACTTTTTACTGTCAGATTGTTCTACTATTGTCATAATACACTATTTATTATCTGTAAACCAGAAATGCTCTGTGTTCACTGATCCATTTTACTGCTCCAATGTACCCTCCCCCTGAAATATCTCCTTGTTCTGTCTTATAGACACTTTTAAAAGCATACTGCAAAGAAACATCTCCCATCAGAAGTCCACCTGAAATCAGTCTAAGACACTTTTAAAAGCATACTGCAAAGAAACATCTCCCATCAGAAGTCCACCTGAAATCAGTCTAAGGTAATTTCAGAAGAACAGATGCTCACCAGATCCATATCAACGTTTACAAAGGACTATTTATTATAATTAATATCTGTGTTATGATAATTGCTGAGATAGACTTTTTACTGTCAGATTGTTCTACTATTGTCATAATACACTATTTCTTATCTGTAAACCAGAAATGCTCTGTGTTCACTGATCCATTTTACTGCTCCAATGTACCCTCCCCCTGAAATATCTCCTTGTTCTGTCTTATAGACACTTTTAAAAGCATACTGCAAAGAAACATCTCCCATCAGAAGTCCACCTGAAATCAGTCTAAGACACTTTTAAAAGCATACTGCAAAGAAACATCTCCCATCAGAAGTCCACCTGAAATCAGTCTAAGGTAATTTCAGAAGAACAGATGCTCACCAGATCCATATCAACGTTTACAAAGGACTATTTATTATAATTAATATCTGTGTTATGATAATTGCTGAGATAGACTTTTTACTGTCAGATTGTTCTACTATTGTCATAATACACTATTTCTTATCTGTAAACCAGAAATGCTCTGTGTTCACTGATCCATTTTACTGCTCCAATGTACCCTCCCCCTGAAATATCTCCTTGTTCTGTCTTATAGACACTTTTAAAAGCATACTGCAAAGAAACATCTCCCATCAGAAGTCCACCTGAAATCAGTCTAAGGTAATTTCAGAAGAACAGATGCTCACCAGATCCATATCAACGTTTACAAAGGACTATTTATTATAATTAATATCTGTGTTATGATAATTGCTGAGATAGACTTTTTACTGTCAGATTGTTCTACTATTGTCATAATACACTATTTCTTATCTGTAAACCAGAAATGCTCTGTGTTCACTGATCCATTTTACTGCTCCAATGTACCCTCCCCCTGAAATATCTCCTTGTTCTGTCTTATAGACACTTTTAAAAGCATACTGCAAAGAAACATCTCCCATCAGAAGTCCACCTGAAATCAGTCTAAGACACTTTTAAAAGCATACTGCAAAGAAACATCTCCCATCAGAAGTCCACCTGAAATCAGTCTAAGACACTTTTAAAAGCATACTGCAAAGAAACATCTCCCATCAGAAGTCCACCTGAAATCAGTCTAAGGTAATTTCAGAAGAACAGATGCTCACCAGATCCATATCAACGTTTACAAAGGACTATTTATTATAATTAATATCGGTGTTATGATAATTGCTGAGATAGACTGTTTACTGTCAGATTGTTCTACTATTGTCATAATACACTATTTCTTATCTGTAAACCAGAAATGCTCTGTGTTCACTGATCCATTTTACTGCTCCAATGTACCCTCCCCCTGAAATATCTCCTTGTTCTGTCTTATAGACACTTTTAAGAGCATACTGCAAAGAAACATCTCCCATCAGAAGTCCACCTGAAATCAGTCTAAGGTAATTTCAGAAGAACAGATGCTCACCAGATCCATATCAACGTTTACAAAGGACTATTTATTATAATTAATATCTGTGTTATGATAATTGCTGAGATAGACTTTTTACTGTCAGATTGTTCTACTATTGTCATAATACACTATTTCTTATCTGTAAACCAGAAATGCTCTGTGTTCACTGATCCATTTTACTGCTCCAATGTACCCTCCCCCTGAAATATCTCCTTGTTCTGTCTTATAGACACTTTTAAAAGCATACTGCAAAGAAACATCTCCCATCAGAAGTCCACCTGAAATCAGTCTAAGACACTTTTAAAAGCATACTGCAAAGAAACATCTCCCATCAGAAGTCCACCTGAAATCAGTCTAAGACACTTTTAAAAGCATACTGCAAAGAAACATCTCCCATCAGAAGTCCACCTGAAATCAGTCTAAGGTAATTTCAGAAGAACAGATGCTCACCAGATCCATATCAACGTTTACAAAGGACTATTTATTATAATTAATATCTGTGTTATGATAATTGCTGAGATAGACTTTTTACTGTCAGATTGTTCTACTATTGTCATAATACACTATTTCTTATCTGTAAACCAGAAATGCTCTGTGTTCACTGATCCATTTTACTGCTCCAATGTACCCTCCCCCTGAAATATCTCCTTGTTCTGTCTTATAGACACTTTTAAAAGCATACTGCAAAGAAACATCTCCCATCAGAAGTCCACCTGAAATCAGTCTAAGACACTTTTAAAAGCATACTGCAAAGAAACATCTCCCATCAGAAGTCCACCTGAAATCAGTCTAAGACACTTTTAAAAGCATACTGCAAAGAAACATCTCCCATCAGAAGTCCACCTGAAATCAGTCTAAGACACTTTTAAAAGCATACTGCAAAGAAACATCTCCCATCAGAAGTCCACCTGAAATCAGTCTAAGACACTTTTAAAAGCATACTGCAAAGAAACATCTCCCATCAGAAGTCCACCTGAAATCAGTCTAAGACACTTTTAAAAGCATACTGCAAAGAAACATCTCCCATCAGAAGTCCACCTGAAATCAGTCTAAGACACTTTTAAAAGCATACTGCAAAGAAACATCTCCCATCAGAAGTCCACCTGAAATCAGTCTAAGGTAATTTCAGAAGAACAGATGCTCACCAGATCCATATCAACGTTTACAAAGGACTATTTATTATAATTAATATCTGTGTTATGATAATTGCTGAGATAGACTTTTTACTGTCAGATTGTTCTACTATTGTCATAATACACTATTTCTTATCTGTAAACCAGAAATGCTCTGTGTTCACTGATCCATTTTACTGCTCCAATGTACCCTCCCCCTGAAATATCTCCTTGTTCTGTCTTATAGACACTTTTAAAAGCATACTGCAAAGAAACATCTCCCATCAGAAGTCCACCTGAAATCAGTCTAAGACACTTTTAAAAGCATACTGCAAAGAAACATCTCCCATCAGAAGTCCACCTGAAATCAGTCTAAGACACTTTTAAAAGCATACTGCAAAGAAACATCTCCCATCAGAAGTCCACCTGAAATCAGTCTAAGACACTTTTAAAAGCATACTGCAAAGAAACATCTCCCATCAGAAGTCCACCTGAAATCAGTCTAAGACACTTTTAAAAGCATACTGCAAAGAAACATCTCCCATCAGAAGTCCACCTGAAATCAGTCTAAGACACTTTTAAAAGCATACTGCAAAGAAACATCTCCCATCAGAAGTCCACCTGAAATCAGTCTAAGACACTTTTAAAAGCATACTGCAAAGAAACATGTCCCATCAGAAGTCCACCTGAAATCAGTCTAAGGTAATTTCAGAAGAACAGATGCTCACCAGATCCATATCAACGTTTACAAAGGACTATTTATTATAATTAATATCTGTGTTATGATAATTGCTGAGATAGACTTTTTACTGTCAGATTGTTCTACTATTGTCATAATACACTATTTCTTATCTGTAAACCAGAAATGCTCTGTGTTCACTGATCCATTTTACTGCTCCAATGTACCCTCCCCCTGAAATATCTCCTTGTTCTGTCTTATAGACACTTTTAAAAGCATACTGCAAAGAAACATCTCCCATCAGAAGTCCACCTGAAATCAGTCTAAGACACTTTTAAAAGCATACTGCAAAGAAACATCTCCCATCAGAAGTCCACCTGAAATCAGTCTAAGGAAATTTCAGAAGAACAGATGCTCACCAGATCCATATCAACATTTACAAAGGACTATTTATTATAATTAATATCTGTGTTATGATAATTGCTGAGATAGACTTTTTACTGTCAGATTGTTCTACTATTGTCATAATACACTATTTCTTATCTGTAAACCAGAAATGCTCTGTGTTCACTGATCCATTTTACTGCTCCAATGTACCCTCCCCCTGAAATATCTCCTTGTTCTGTCTTATAGACACTTTTAAAAGCATACTGCAAAGAAACATCTCCCATCAGAAGTCCACCTGAAATCAGTCTAAGACACTTTTAAAAGCATACTGCAAAGAAACATCTCCCATCAGAAGTCCACCTGAAATCAGTCTAAGACACTTTTAAAAGCATACTGCAAAGAAACATCTCCCATCAGAAGTCCACCTGAAATCAGTCTAAGACACTTTTAAAAGCATACTGCAAAGAAACATCTCCCATCAGAAGTCCACCTGAAATCAGTCTAAGGTAATTTCAGAAGAACAGATGCTCACCAGATCCATATCAACGTTTACAAAGGACTATTTATTATAATTAATATCTGTGTTATGATAATTGCTGAGATAGACTTTTTACTGTCAGATTGTTCTACTATTGTCATAATACACTATTTCTTATCTGTAAACCAGAAATGCTCTGTGTTCACTGATCCATTTTACTGCTCCAATGTACCCTCCCCCTGAAATATCTCCTTGTTCTGTCTTATAGACACTTTTAAAAGCATACTGCAAAGAAACATCTCCCATCAGAAGTCCACCTGAAATCAGTCTAAGACACTTTTAAAAGCATACTGCAAAGAAACATCTCCCATCAGAAGTCCACCTGAAATCAGTCTAAGGTAATTTCAGAAGAACAGATGCTCACCAGATCCATATCAACGTTTACATAGGACTATTTATTATAATTAATATCTGTGTTATGATAATTGCTGAGATAGACTTTTTACTGTCAGATTGTTCTACTATTGTCATAATACACTATTTCTTATCTGTAAACCAGAAATGCTCTGTGTTCACTGATCCATTTTACTGCTCCAATGTACCCTCCCCCTGAAATATCTCCTTGTTCTGTCTTATAGACACTTTTAAAAGCATATTGCAAAGAAACATCTCCCATCAGAAGTCCACCTGAAATCAGTCTAAGACACTTTTAAAAGCAT